>JARFNZ010192539.1:0-15660 GCA_031763405.1 Balanus nubilus
AGGCAATTGTGTGCCTACGCTTGATTTGGGTTTCGTTACTATACGGCCAGTGAGAACCGGCCCTTACGCGCTGTACTACACCGGCTACCACTGATATGGTTAGGTTGAAGGCTACGGCACACGTGACTGTTTTTATTCCATCCTTATGAATGGCACTAGTGGTAAGCGCCTGAAGTGATGCTGTACCACATAACTAAGGAAGCGAAATTCGGTGCGTTTTCTGAACTTCGTGAAACTTTTTGGGGGTATGCCCCCCCCCCCCGCAGCGTCCCAGACCGTCGTTCTGGATCCGCCAGTGGTCTCAGGGCATGAAATATTAAGATATCGACTTGAACTTCCAAACATATATTACCTAGCATTGCATGTCTTACATATATTCCGTTTTTTAATGAAAATGCTATATGATTTTGAAGAAAAAAATCCGTTTTTGTAAACTTTTGGACTTTCAAAATCAAAATTGTGAAAATTCGAGATATCCGTCTGGAAGAGCATACAATTTTTTACTGATGCCCATTTTTTTCACATTTTGCTTAAAAATACAACTCTGCACGAGTAATGAAACACGCAAAGGTTTTTGGTTAAAAAAAACGGCCGAACATGCCCAAAAAACGGTCCTGGACCCACCCCTGATGCACCTTTTTGGGGAAAAAAAGTGCACCAATCGATGCACAATGAAATGATAGGAAAGGTCACAAAGTTTGGCGATCATAGGTTGATTATTAAATGGATGGTACATGAAAAACCTCCGGGGGGGGGGGGGAATCGCCACCCCCCGACAGTAATGAGGCTAACGTAATGGTTGCAAAAGCTGTATGGCTTTTCCCTTTGTGTTAATTTTATGACCTGCATTTACCAATATGCATTCTGCATTCAACGGATTAAAAACGGCACAAATGCGGAAGCAACTAGCATCATCTTCTTGAACTCAACAGTCAATAATGCTTCATCATTTTCCGATCGTCCAATGGACGAGCTGCCCCGGAGCAGCAGTCACAGTTGACAGTTGGCGCGTCGCGGCCACTAGCACCGCTCTCTCTCCTCCGCTGCTTGATTGCTCAAAGGGCGGCGCCGCCCAGAAGAGGATGACAACACAGATTTGGATGTTGTTGCGGGCGCCACAATCGATCTTGGTCACCATGGCAACGGCTGCGTCCCCAGGGGCGGAGAAAGAGCGCAGGAAAGGAGGCGAGATATCGCGCCGTAACACCTCACTCAACGCTCGCGAAGGGTCAAGTCTCTGAGCATTTCTTTCGTGAACATCTGCAGCAAGTCACCGACATTTCGCACAATGCCGGCCTGCCCTCACTTCTCATCGCCCCAACACAGCCTCTGGCGGCTGCTGAGAGGCGGCGCCACCGCCTGGGGGTACGGCTGGCCACTTAATCGCGCCGCCACGGACACTTATCGGCGGTGGTAACGGCCGCCGCCGCCGCCGCCACCAGATGACCTGACCCGGCGGAAATGGCCCCGGGCGGTGCTGCTGGAGAGAGGGAGTGAGGGAGTGAGGGAGGGGGGGGGGGGGGGGTGAGGAGCAGGAGTCCGAGCGGCGTCCGGAGCTGGGCTGTTACTGAAGCCAGCCAAATCACTGGGTCCAGTTTCTCGGATATGTCCCGCCGCTAATAGCCGGAATTATGGGTCGTGGAGTGTCGCCGGGCGACAGGGCAGCATGGCTCTGTTAGGCATGTAATCAGGCGTGGTGTTAGCCGTGACAGAGTGGTCGTTAGATGGTCGAGAGATTTCTCCATCTGAGCCGAAGTGCCACGAGAGTGCTCTGAGGGCAATGCATGATAATGTTATGTGACAAAGGCACAAAGTGAGTGACGAAAACTCGGTATTCGGACGCAAAAGTGAAAAATTTCGTTATGGCTTAAGCGGGATGCAACGTACCGGTCCAATTCTCGTTATTCGCCAATGTTTTAGAACATTCATCTAAAACATCGTTGGTATGTTTTTTCTGTTCCATTATACTATGTGTGTAGGAGATAGTTCATGTTTTTGCACGAGAATGATAGGTGTTTGTGGTTGGCCCTGACCTCGTCATTTTGCTTAGCATCGGCATTTAACACATGTGAACAATCAATAAACATTTGCTCTTCAGATTTCGCTTCTTCCCTCCCGTTACACGGTCCTTGCTGATTGACTAGCATATCTCGCATCACCTTCGCTTTGACACTTCCGGCGAACCTCATCACCGATGTTTGCATACAAATTTGGCTTGCTCCATATGTCGAATTCGCATCTCGGCACATAAAACCAGAAGAGTAGTCCTCTAAAACCAGTTGTATTGTCACCAGTCGTGAAAGGTAGTGTCTGCCGCGTCCACCACTTTCCAATGCAAACACGCACGCCCGACTGCAGCAAACTGCCAGCCAGAACGCGAGATAACACCCGATAAAAACACGAATCGACTGAGCCAATAGTGCCGACGCACAAAGAACTTAATTAAATCCGCTTTGAAAGGTGGTGTCACTCTCATCGGACCGTTTTAATTGGCCGGACGCTGTCCCACGTGTCGACACGTGTCGACGACACGTGGCCGTCGGTCGGCTCAATAGCCGCGCCACGATGATAAACACGGGGCGTCGGCGGCGACGTGACGGACGCGTCTCGTCGGTGACGACGGCCGGGCGGCGGCGCGGCTGTTAAAAAGGCGCGCGTTGGAGGGAGCGTCGCGCCGTCACCGGCTCCGCGGGAGGTGCCGCCGCCGCCGCCGTCGCCCCCGACGGCCGTGTCATACAGATAATGCCGCCGAATTGTCGGAACGTTGTCGGCGAATTGTCGGCGGATTGGACGGAAACTGGCGGCGCGCGGGCTCTGTCGAGGCTGTGGCATGACGAGGACAGACAGGGAGAGGGCAGGAGGGGTGTGAGGAAGAAGGGAACGTGACGCGGACAGGAGAGGGCATGTGAGACATGGAACAGGATAGGGCGCGGGATGGTTTTGCAGGATGGTCTGGAATTTAAATAAATTGGAACATAAATTGAAACGTCATTAATTGAAGCCAATCGGAATAGAGGGCCACACGGTATTTGGTGATCTGTAAGTACAAAGACCGTTCGGAAAGTATTTCAGATTTGTTCCATAATATATTATCCAAACATTCGAATCCCATATTTTCTGCACAATGAAACACGAATATGTTCTGGCCTGACCAATGCGGTTTGTACGACTGTTTCGTCACTTACGCCGAAAATTATCAGCTTTACCTCGAATGCCACGTTGTCGGGGCAACCCCCACCACTTAGCCACGCACTGTGTGCGAACTTACAGACCCGACGCCTTGTAAGTACCGCCCCAGCAGTGACCTCAGGCCCTACAGCCCGCCCCGTTGCCCGACCGCGCCGCGTGACCTGCTGACGTGCGTCATTTTAACGGCCCGTCGTAGGCCGGCGGTGGCGGGCCGTTTTGAGCGGCCGGCCGCAGCGCCCGGCTCGAATGACGGCCTCGTTTGGATTCCTTCCGTCGCTGCGACCGCCTCGGTCGAGCATAGTGACTTCTCCGGAATGTGGATGCCCTCCAGGCACGTGTGGTTGTTGGCCAGTGTGGTGTGGCTTTCACCCATTGGAGTTGTTTCGCCCTTTGCCGGTAGGTGAGGTAGACGGGTGAGTATAACTGGGTGCTCACAGGACTCGGGCAAGGTTACTTGAACGAGTATTGGTATAATTAAGTGTCACAGTGGCTTTGATATACACAAACATGTCACGAATTATGTGCAGACGTGACGTAAAGCTCATTGGCTTCTTTTTATGATTAACCGTTTATGTTCCTTTTTATTTCCCACCTACGTTCAGTTCGAGCAACATGCAAAGCAGGTTATGTGAATGTTTCACTTGCAACCTGAGTTTAAAAGTGAAATGTCTGACGTTATTTTCTTTGCTAGATTATAAAACCAATAAAGTTAGACATTTTCCTGAAACCCTATAATTGCTGTACTTAAAGGTAAAATATGCTTAGATTTCACGCATAGGACAGGGGTACAGGGTGTGCACGAATAAAGTGCACTCAGTCTGATTACTATTAGTCAGTCTCAGTCTCAGTCCCAGGAATTGTTTTACTCAACATCACAGGACCAACATCCAAACATCACTCGATATGAAATAAAGTGGCATGACACATTCGACAGCAACATCTACCATCGGACATCACACTTTGTCCCAGCAGCTTTTTCAAGCAGTTGATCTTGTTGCGCACCATGGCGCTGCTAAATCCCGGACAGCCGGGCCTCTTACGAGTGAGTGATAGTATCTCCAGCTTGCGCGTGACATGACGGGCTCACGGATGATTGCGGTTTTCAGCTCCTCCAAGGTTTTGTGACATACGGTCGATCTTTGCGGAAACCCCACATAAAAAACCGATGGACAAACGTCCTGTGAGTTCGAGGCCGATGGGATAGCCGTCTTATGGCTGATATGGCGGATAGGGCAGTGGTGTTACACTTCATTTCAGTGACATCCGAGCGGTGCAAAGCTTGTCTTTCTGGAGCCCTTCTTGATAATGAAAGAATACGCCATTGTAACATAACCAAGATAATGGATGACACCATCGCCCACTCACAGGCCGGGCTACCCCTATCTTGTAGCGCAATGGTCCGCAACTAGCACACCTGCTTTAAGAAGTTGCCGGGAGCAGGAGTGGAGTGATGGTCTGTTTTTGTCAAATGTGTTTTTTTTCCTGTATTATTCCAAGTTTAATGATATTTGAGTGTTGAGCATGCGATGATTAATGGAAATAGCATTCAGAAAAGTCTGGTTACACTTTTTTCGTGGACACTCTGCACAATGTTTGGCAAAGAAATCAACGCATTGGTTCAGACTTTTTATTTTTAACTTTTTTAATGTATTTTATCTTTAATAATGTTGTATATATTGTAACAAAAATAAAATAATATAGCTAATACCACGAAAGTATAGCAGCAACAGTTGCAAGTATGGCCAGTGAATGTCCTGCTGGGGCCACTCCCGCCCCCTCTGCCGGAAGCCGGCCGGCGGCGGGAGCCAGCCGCCCGCTTCCTGCGGCCATTTCCAGCGATTTCCAGCACCCTTTGGCGCGCCGCGAACGGCCGGAAAAGACGTGTGCGATAATATTGATTGACCGGCGAACGAGCGACCATGGTACGACGTCACCGGGCGTTGCCTATCGATTCTGTCAGAGCCTTTGCCCATTTCCAGTCCTTCGGCTCGTCTGTTGTGTGGCGCAAAGTTTTTGTTTGTTGTGTCAGACAACTGAGCAGAACTTCGCTGTAAATACGTCTGAGAAGAAAAATAACATCATTTCACGCGCGCAGCACGATCGGCCGGCTTAAACATTCAAGATACAATATTGTTAATTTCATTGTTTGATAACATTACGTTTCCGTCCAGCGTAAGTTCCTCTGTCGATATTCTGTGGTAACCCATTAAGTTAGACACTAGTTGCTGGGTCTTCCCCCCAAAAAATGCACAACCAATTTTGCATTCATTGAACATTTAGCTGGTCAGCCAACCCACATTCCACGCTGAGCAGTTTGGCATGCATCATCGCATTCTAAGAGGCAAGGCTCTCTGACCGGGGACGATTTCTGCGTGGCTGAAAATCGCAGCTCCGTATCCATCAAAGGAACGGCTTCGGAGCGCAGTCAGCCACGATCGTGCAGCCATCGCTCGTCCACAGGGCGTTCGAAGAGGAGGCCGCTTCTCCGAGCAGCAGTGAAGCGTGCCCCCAGACGGCCGCTGCTCAGCCTCTCGGCATTCCATCACATAAATTATGTCCGCCCGAACATCCCGACATCTGATACAGACTGCAGCTAACCGTGACGCCGCCAAGAAAAACTCCTTCGCGTCGCCGCCGAGATTCATCATCGGCAAATTGTGTGTCATATTTTCCACCGCCATTACTTAAAGAAAAGTCGTTCTTGTCGGTTTCCGGTCGCCTTTCCGGAGTGCTGTCAGCCAACCGGAATTCGTGATTTCCTCTCCGACGGCGGCGGCGAGCGCTGATTGGCCGCCGCGGCGAGGCCCCGCCCCCATGATCGATGCGGGCGATGAGTGATGCGGCCGGTTCGTCGGCTACGACGGCGACGGCGGCGGCGGAGCGGCAGTGACACCGACGGCGAGCGGACGGGGTTGAACCCACCGCGCTGTGCTGTGAACCGGCGGAAGGACCGAACAAGGACTGCGGAAGGACGGCAAGAGGACAGGGCAAGTGCGACGGAAGGACAGGAGGGACGGAGGACGGTCGTCAGCGAGCTGAACTCCCGTGACGAGCGGCCATGTTGGATCTGAAGAGTCCTTCCACGCCGCTGGCCGGGGACTACCTCCCGCGAGGGACGCCGCTCACCAACCTCTCCATGCTGTTCTCAGGTCAGTCAGGTGTGCTGAGCTCGATCCTGGGAAGGCTCTGCCGGGCAGCCGACCGCGGCGACAGTGCGGTGCTTTGAACAGCTCCGGTCCGGTGTTAGAATAGACTCAGTTAGCTACCTGACGGCCAGATGTAAGGTGATCTGCAAAATGGGCTGATGTGACTAGCTGGTCAATGGTCGTGCTACTTGAAGTCAATATGTTCTGTGCGGCATAACATTTGCTGTGCTTTGAAAGATTAGCATTCCTCGTGGTTTCTTGAATATGTCCGTCGATAAACATTGCTATGAAATCAATGTTATTTTAGCATGGCATGTTGGAGCTTCGGGTGTTTAACTATTACTCCTAACCAGATTCATGAGCGAGAATTAGTATCGTTAAAAATTATTGTAAAACTCGAATACACATGCGTAGTATAGCAAGCGATCTTTTGACTAATTGTTCCGTGCAATGGTTCAACAGGTAGCGGTATCCATCATGTCAGGATCACCCCACTTATCACATTGACAATCTAACTTGCTGAACATTTGTGAGTTTCAGATCAATGCTCTGTATTTAACTTCACTTGTATAGTTCAGTTCGAATTACGCTGCTATCAATTAGTATTTCCATTCGATCATAAGCAGTGAGCCATAAAGCGACGTCTACTCGGAAAATTGTTGGGCTCGCAAGACATACAGACACACCCTGCTACTGAGCTGATTGGCTGCACAACCAGGTCTTGCACGCACGTGAATTGGACGTGCTGGAGTGAACCTTGCTGTCTGACGACCTGTTACAGGTTTTATATTCGCTTTCGGGGAAGAAGCAGAATGACTAAGTTTCTTCAATCCTCACCATAACTGTTTACGAGTGTTTGCCTGCCGTTTGTGTTTTTATTAATTTCCGCTTCAGTAATGAGTACAGTGAACATGAGAACAGTGAATCTGGTACTCACTGCCCGAAAAGTAATCGTAGCGTAGAGCAAACATTGACACAACGTGATGTATGCAAAATTGAGCAGTTGCGGGTTCAGTTTCAGTTTCAGTTTCAGTGTATTTTGTTGAACATCAGGTACACCACGTTAAACAATTCCATAACGGATTGTATTCCATAGCAGACCACAAATAGCCACAAACACAAGTAGGCCATAAGCAGATACCGAAACAACGTTGATGGGATGGTAAAAGATGAGTTTTGTTTGTTACGGTGCAATTAAAGCAAAATAAGGCGAGTGTTTACGTTTACATTACAAGTGTTTACGTTTGCCTGACGTTACGATTACTTTTCGCTCAGTGAGTACCCGGGCCTAAGGCTGCCGATATTTTGCAATATCTGAAGTTTCCTTGCTGCGTGTCAGCTTGTTAAAATATGGTATAAAGCTCTTGCGACTCGCTGAGTACTCAAGCGTGATACTAAGGGACACTGGCATAGTTTCTGTCACATGTTGACAATTTGTTTTCGCCGTTAACATAAGCTTCCTCCAGCGGTTAATTCTACTTTGGATGCCGTTATCGTTTTGTCTGCTAAAGCCAAGAATTAAACAAGTTTACATTTCACATTCACTGAGAACTTATGGAGACGCTATAGCTTTTGTATATCTTAGACCGGTGATCAAACAGCGACAAGTCCTATCAGCCAGCGGCTCATCGTCTGCACCAGATCAGTGGCTGCATTACAGAGACAGGACCAGTCATGTGTGACGCCCTTCCACTCTCGACCCGGCTCGATCCAACAAGCGTATCCTCATCCCTCGAGTCGAGAGGTGCACTCATTTGGTGCTGGCCCACTGACTTGTCAAGGGTGGCTGCCGCCGAAACCCTTTTCAAATTTGCATATGAAAACATTCGTTATGCTATGATGCTTGAATGTCATTAACCTGTGATGCCAAATTCGGATGTTGCGTTGTAAGGCTGAAACATTAACACAGACTTCTTTCAGTTACGTTTAATCTTAATCTTGTATGGAATCGGAATGTCATTCTTGACTAGAATTAGCACTAATCACTGTGAGTGTGTGCTTAAGATTGCATTAATACCGAACAGTCTTATAGCTTATTTCTCCAGCAAAGATGGTTTGCGTCTTTGTAAGCACCCCCTTAAAGTGACATTGAATCGGTGGCTCAACAATAAATTCGTAATAAATGTTAACGTATATAAGTTGTGCCTGAAAGCAGCCCCCTCTCCACCGCACTGCGCAGCGCGCATGTCGCAGTTCTTGGCTTCAGGCTATGCGGCACAGCATAACTTCAGGCGCTTACTACTAGCGCCATCTATCGACAAGAAAAGCGTGAACCACAGACTCAGCTTCCTAGCTATGCGGTACAGCATAGCTTCAGGCATTTTCGACTTCGAGCTATACGGTGCAGCATAACTTCAGGCTCTTACTACTGGTGCCACTTATGGACAGGAATAAAAGTAGCCGTCTCTGTCTTAGTAAAAGAAAAACACTTGTTCCGAGCGTTAAACTATCACGAGACGCAAACTGCAACACAAAGCTGAACATCACTTAATATAAGTATACTCGTGGTTTTACGTAGAAGTGACATCAGCAATTCAGTAAATGAACGAGCCGAAGGCGAGTCCAATAAACCAGATCTGTAATAACGAATAAGATGAATGAAAGACTGATTCAAATATGACGGGTTTTTGTAAATACAAAAGCCTTTCATATTTGAATTAGTTTTTTTCATTCAAATCATATATCTTATCTGCCAGTACTTTTAAACTTACAACAATGAATCTATAATGTCACGGGTACATAAAACAATTTAGTGCCTGGCCATTCTATGGTGAGATTGAGGTAAATGCGATTTGTTTTTAAGAGTTCAGTGTAGGGTTGTTAACCTGAGGTCCAGCAGTGCATTCCACCGTGTGCCAAACAATGCAGCAAACATTAGCGCTTGGAGCGCAATGAAAAGCGTTAATGAACAATGCTGGTATGTAGAAATTTGCGCCTGAGGCGATTTTCTTTGAAAACGGCACGAGCACAGTGAGTGCAGTAGTATTGCAAAACAATGAGATAAAACAAATACTACCCAGCATAGTTCAATAAGGGTTTTACTACATGCTGTTATCATACTGTGTACAAAACACATTGTAGTAGAGCTTTTTTGTTTGCTTTTGGTCAAAGTTCGATAACTAATCGGCGGCAATTTCAAAACTTCAACATTGAGCAGAACACTTCGATAAACCTCACCACAGGCTGTCCAATCTGCAAAACAGTCTGGATACGATTGCGTCAATGGTCATAGTAAAAGCGGCATTGAGCATTTTTTTGCCATCTTCACAACTGATTGGCTGATGAGCGATTGGTTCCGTCACTGTGCACCATCTCGTCCTTGGTCGGCATATTTTCATAATTCAGCAATGGGACGGATATTTTGTTACAAAACACATTTTAGCTAAAACATTGGGTGCGGGAAAGGGGAATTGATTTAACAGCTATAATGTTCATATTTACTTATAAGTGAGTCTGTTCAATGTATGTACAATTACATCATATTCCCTAACAATCCGAGTTATCTTTGGTGTCGCCACCGTGGGGACGGGGGAAAGTATCCCCACATTTACGGACTTAACATAACTTTGGAATTTTGCCTACGGGCGTTGCATGGAAAGAATCGACTTGGAAATGTCTCCCCCCCCCCCCCCAACTCTTGGTGGGGGCAACACCATTCGAAGTTACCGACTCCTGTCATAAATATGTAAGTACACTTACATTGGTTAAGGGCGACTCACACTAAGCGATCGCTTCTGTGCGACAATCGCGCGCAACTCGACAGCCGTCTGTCTTTGTGCCAGATAGTATATAAGGCATACGAACCGGGGGCGGGGAAAATTCCCCCGCTTTTCGGACAAAATTTTTGCTAAAAGTTTGCCTTTTTAAATACAGAAGTTAAGGCGGCGAGCGGTTTACCAAGGCGGGAGGAGCTCAAATCTGCTGGTAAAAAATCATCAATAGGGGGCTAGGTTTATCTCAAGATGAGATCAAGCCTTCACTTAAAAATAACTCCGCTTGGTGGCACGTGCTAACTATAACTCATGTCCATTGATTCCGTCAGCCACCACAAGCTCTTATGCAGAGTTCATACTGAGCAGAGTTTACGGTGGTAGACAAAATAATTTATCTCTATAATAATCTACGGTAGTGCTTTTTACTTTGTTCGGCATACGGTACTTACCGAATAACGCACTGTTATACCGTACTTACGCATAGTATAATACTCTTTATGTTGTACGACACTAAAATAACAGTATACTGTGGCGTTTTCTACCAGAGTATTATTTGTTGAACGTAAACCCTTACCGAACTCCGCTGGGTAGTAGACATTGTGAGCTGGTGTTTATTAAAACTAATGCACTCGCTGCACTCGTGCAGTATTTTTGAAAAATGTCTTGATCCCAAATACTTACCACTTGCCAGCATCGATCAGTAATGAAAATCACTTTCGGGCGTGCATTAACACTCCAGTTAATGTGCGGCTAAAATGAAGCACATGCAGTCAATGATAAAACAGCTTTCAGCACTAATTGTCGTTTTTCAATCAATATCTTTGCAATAATGCGGGAGGAGCGTATGTAAAAGAAAGAGCAGTCATTGCTCTTTTTGGAATTTGGATGCCCATTTTTCGATTGGAGAATGGCCGAATAATGCGGGAACAACACAGCATGAACATAGAATGAAATTGAATGAAAGCAGTTCTAGGTACCTAATAGGTATGCCCGCTTCGCAGCATTGCTGACATTAGATAAGGCCATGAATGGCACAAACACGCAAGTTTGGGATTGGAATATTTTACGAATGAGGGTTGCTACCACTAACTTCACTGAGTTCAGGTGCCAAGGCTCACTGCCTATTTCGTTATTTTTTCAACTTATAATACCTGACTCTCGATAGGTTGTTTATAATAGTAATTATAAATATACAATATACTTTGCTCTACACAGATATCAGCTCGCATAGCCCCATTTTATGGGATGTCAGAACCTATTTCTCTTAAACATTTCCAGATTGCGTTAAGCACTCAAGCGCATGCACGCTTCTTTACCTAAACAAATGTTCTTTTATTGCAGATCCTGCTTACAAAGCGGCATGGGGAGCTCACACTTCTCAGACTCAAGGTAAGTCACGAACCGTTCTGTCAAAACCAATCGGTCGGTTTTAGCACGCGACAGAATCCAACAGACCGCTCCACTAGAGTCGTCTGCTTCGATGAAGAGTGGCGCCCTCATTAATATTTCATCGAATTCATTCGCTGCCTAAAGAGACTCGTTCTATCAAATAGCGAACAATGAGGGAAGGGTCGAGTGTAACACCTACAAAACTGACAAAGTTGTGGAGGGCCCTCGCCCAACTCCCCGAGTATCGCCGGGCCGTGTCCCGCAATCACGGCGTGTCGGCGAGTTAACCTCATCTCCCCGCCCGCGCGCAGCCTGGCAATCAGCGGCCGCTCCGGCACCACTCATCCTCGGCACCGCCGCGACGTAACCCGCGAAAATCAATAGAGCCGGCGGCTCTCTAACCAAACACGGCCACCGCGCCCGGCCGCGCCTCCAGGCCGCCTCCGGGCCGCCTCCGGGCCGTCTCCGGGCCGTCTCCGGCCGCGTCTCCGAGTCTCCAGAGGAGCCGCTGCCGCCGCCGGACTACCACCGCCGCCGATCCTCTGCTAGCTGTCACGCCGAGCACTGTTGAATTTCATCAATGGATGTATCGGTGCCGACTCAATATCTCTCCATCTCCCAGGGCGGGGTCGGATCGCGAGCGATCGGTCGCGCAGCCCGCCTGTTTGCCTGTCCACCCGGCCGCGAAATCCGACAAGAAAAGTCTTTCCTGGTGCGCTGGCGCGAGCGTTGAACAAACGGCCGCCGCCGGCGCCGGGGAGTCGATTGACTGGTGACGGGCAGAGCGCAGGGGAGGAGAGAGGGCGGGGACGCGAGTGTGACGTTGTCGGGCCGCTGCTGTCATCGCAGCGAGGGGGGGAGACAGCTGACTGAGTAAGGCATCGGCAAAAAAAACACTCTTTTGATTCTATTATTTTATTCAGGTAACGTATGATGTAGCTCATGATGTTAATTAATTCTTTGATATTATTTCATAATCTGGATTACAGACACGGCTTGCGTTTTTCACATTTACTTGGAGCGTATGCCTTCTGACACAACAACAAGGACAATGAAGCAGATCGGTTACTCAACTACAAGCAGACATGTGCCTGGATCCCTGACACCTTAACCTTTGAATCTAGATTCTGGCTATAATAAAAGTGATTTAGCACTATTTTTTGCGACTTATTGTGTCTATGTCAATCCGTTTGTTTCACCCTCTTTTGCTTGTTTTAATATTAAAATATTTAAGAAAAAAATGGAATCATACCTTGATTCCTGAACCCTGGATCCAGAATCCCAAAGGATCTTTAGCTATTTTCATGGTGTTTTGAGCAATGAGTTGCGATGCTCAAAAGTATTATAACTCTTTATCCATTGTCACAATTTGCATTCAAAACAAAAAGGTCTGGGGGCGAGGAACGTGCTGATTAGAAGCCCAGAAATCGTCCTGCCCTCTGCAGTGTATCTTCGACAAGAGCTGCGGCTGCAGCCTTGCGTCCCGTCCCTGTCTGCGGCTGCGGCTGAGGCCCAGCATCCAGCAGTGCTGAGGCCCAGCATCCAGCAGTGCTGCGGGGACGGGTCGACATTCATTAGCATGTGACAGGCCATTTGTAACGGAGCCGGCTGCAGACGAGACGGCCGGCACGGCAGGGACTCCGCCGCCTACCGGTCTGCTCTGACACGTGTCCGGAGCTACCACACACAGAGAAACCACAGTGGTCCTTACACTGCACACTGCACGGCCTGCTGCAGCTGCTGTTTGTAATAGGCACTCACATGATTTGTATGTAGTTGTTCCCACTGGCGGATCCAGAATGGGGCTGAGGTGGTTTGGAGGGGATAAATTTCAAGAAGTTTCATCAGATTTGGAAAATTCATCGGATTTGGCTTCCGTGTACCTTGTAAGACGGTTTAAAACGAACACGCCGTAGTTAAAGCATATCAGAGTTCCTTCTAAATTAGTTATTAAAGTTATTGTTTGTGCCCCTGGTGTTGGTCAACACCTCACTCTTCCAGTTGTGTTGCTGTGTTTACAACGGTGTTCTGTACCCAGGATCAATGCAAATAACTGTCTGTTGCAGCAACGAATCGAAGAATCTTCGCTAGTTTTCTCAGACTGTAGCGTTTTCGACTTCGGTTGACTTCATAGCCAAAGACCGCTCCAGCTCATTTCTTTTTGCCCTGCATGCTTGTCTTCAAATCCAGTTTATGATCTTCCCTAGGTAGAAAGACAAATGTTGCTCTTCGTCATCCAGTGACCTCCAGTGGTCACTGAATGACGCGGCTAGGAATCCATGAAACCCAGAAACGATCGTCAACAGGTTTCTTCTCTTCCTTCGAATAGCTTTGCTGAGGTTCTTTGTGGCTGCCAACGAGCGTGATTGGCTGGCTGCTGGTAATGCTCTTAGCGATACCACAGCATCGCCTCCGCCTCCGCCGCCTCCGCCGCCGCCTCCGCCGCCGCCGCCGCCGCCGCCGCCGCCGGTCGACGCGCCTCCGCTGGATCATTAGCGCACATTATCGGAGCTGAATGGGATTGCTGCCAGTTACTTTCAATTCTTCCTCTCCGCTCGCCTCCCCGGCCGCTCTTGTTAGTCGTAATTCATGTGTGAATCGCTTTGATGGCTACATATACCCAATTTACGATGGATGAGCATTGTTGGCGGACGGGAAGGGTCCGTCGCCGCCGCCCCCGGCTAGATTAAACAAATTGAATCTGGGCATAACGAGTCGATTCATTTCGCGACTGTCGACGTTCAAAGGGCTGCCGACAGAGGCTGACCCCGGGTACATTGTGTGGCTTTATCCAGTTATCTTGCAAACAGCCAACTACAGGATCTTTAGCCCAGTTTGCGACAAATGATATCCTGAACGTTATTCATGCGATATAAGCGATCAAAGCGGAAATACGTTTGAATGTTCACAGTTCATTATGGTCCATTCCATCAGATTGTGTGTTTTTAATGTAAAATACGTGAATAAAAAGGTCTAAAAATGTCTAAATGTCTAAAAGAAAAAAAAATGTATAAATTAACACGCGCTCTGGAGGGGGAAAATACGCCCCTCCTACTTTTTTCAGTACCTGTCTAGAATTAAATAACACATATGATGTGAAAATTTTGACGTTGGGTCATGTCAAGTCAATTAGGTGACCAGGTCAGGTCAAAGTAGAGACATGTGAAAATGACCATTTTGCAAGCTTGTGGTTGTGCCGTTGCCACTTTTTTGGGTGGATCGGTTTCAAACTTTCAGCATTTCATAAGAGGACAGATACCTACAACTTGTATAACTCGGATTTTCTCATCTCGGTGACCTGAGGTCAGGTCAATTTCCTGGTTACCCATTATAAGTCAATGGGTAAAATACAGATAATTCCTTTTCGGTCATATCTGTCTTATTCTTACAGGATCACGTAACCTTTGACTTTTCTTGATGATCAAAGTGCAATGCTTGATCAGTGACGTCATCAAGGTCATCTGGGGTCAGCCGAGGTCACTTACGTTTTTTAGCCAATAACTTTTGATAGAGAAGAGTTAGAAACGTGCGAAGGGCACCAATGTGTTCGTCTCGTCAAGGTGCATCGACTGATATGCAACATGACCTTTTTGGGTCAACACGTGACCTTAACCTGAGGTCAAATGTTGAAGTTGACCTGTCTAGGTCACTATGGTTAAGCTTTGAAGTGCCTTAACGAGAGGAACATGATGGTGCTAAAATTATTGTCCTATCTTTGTTAGATCGAAAGTTATTTGCGAAAACGGTTTTCCTAGACAACGGTCATTGATATTTGATAACCTCTGCGGCCTTCACTATTGACCTTAGATCAAATTTTAGTATAATGCTGCGATAGGGAATTTCAAAAGCTTTCGATTGCTTTTTCTTTTCTTCCTAGCTATCATAGTTTTTGAGGTAGAACGAAAAAACATGAAGGTCAGATTTTTAGGCGCTAATTTGAGAAAATTTGGCAAATTTGACCTAATTTGACTTTAAAAATATTGACCTAGAGTTATAAAAAATGCACGCTGTAAATTTATCCAACGCCCCCCTCCTATCCTCCAAATTTCGTTATTCTAGCTGTTATAGGAGCCGAGATCGTAGGTGGGGGGGGGGGACAGATTCTGCCCCCTCCAGGGCGCTTAATTATGAGAATCCAGAGCGCATGTTAAAGAAAAAGCCCAAAAAGTATTACAACTTATCACACACATATTATTACGCATTTATATATGTAGATGAATAAA
>JARFNZ010192650.1:5045-15655 GCA_031763405.1 Balanus nubilus
GTTTTCACTCCATATATGGACAATGTAATGTCAAACACGGGAGTGTTAACAATCTGCTGTCGGCGTCGATTTATGTAACTTTCATCTAAAACCATCAGCGGAAAACTTAACAAAACGTAAGTGACAAAATAAGTTATTACAAGGTACCATACATACAAAATAATTGCATAGTATAAACACATTTCATAACGAACCTACCTCTTTTCGGCCAGCCTGAGTGAAACCAACTATTTAGCCGCCACCGACAGACTCTCTTTATATTCTGGGCCTGGAGGTCCGAGTATGAGGCAACGAAAATGATAAGCAATCGACCGGCGAACGGAAGACCGCCCCTAGACGTGTCCGTAACAACAAGCTAGCTGACAACCACACAAACTGTGAAAGACGTAGGGTCATATGGAGACGATGAATTCCTAAGTTTTCAAGGATGGATGCGTAGTGTTTAGAGATACGAGTGGGACGCATATTTTGTTATTGTTAACTAGCTTTTGTTTGGCGATTATTCAACATGAGACTTCGGTTTGGAAATTGCACACAAAAATGCGGCTCCACGTGGAGGTGAGTTATCAAATATGTCGGTTAGCCAAGTTCATTGCCTTTAAAGTTTCAAAATAGATGCATGGTTAAAACACTTACATGTAACGTATAAGTGAGCGTCCTCCGTGTGGACTAAGCGTATGTCGCTCGGCTTTTAACTCAGTGGCAGTGGGTTCGAGGCTGAAAGGACGCACGCTGTTTGGCCCGTGTATATTATATATTTATATTATATATTCGGCCAGCTCGCAGCTGGCGAGGGAGGGCCGCCCCAGACCCGGGAGGACCGTGCCGCCATCTACCTGCGGCACGTTCAATTTTAGGACCAATTCATCACCAGTGAACCGAGCGCGGGCGTATGGCGGGTGATGGGTCGGTGGTGATATAACACAACAAGCTCGGCTTAACGGGCACCCGGTTCCCTAGCCACCCACTCAACCATCCTAACTAGATTTCTACAAAAATAATGCAAAATGTGAGCTGGAATTTGTTATTGAAAATTTATGAATTATGAGTTATGAGTTGAGTTTTGATTTAATGCGCGCGCCCACCATGGGGAAGCAAAAATTTATATTTTGCAATATATCCCAAATTTACGCCTACGTAGTCGTTAAACTTTGCATGCCCCTTCCAATATCATTTCTGTGCATACTAACAAAATACAAAAATTCATGTTCATCCATTTTTAAACCAAAATAAAGGTACATGGAAAAAGCATCAAGCGCACAGCTGTTTACGAAAAATGCAATTTATATCAGTAGATTCAGAATAGACTAGGCTTTAACACGCGCAGTGGAGGGGAGGGGGGGGGGAATTCGCATGTGTTCTTGTCATCGAGGCGCATCGACTGATACGCAACTTGAACTATTAACACGCGCTCTGGAGGGGGGGGGGGGAAATATGCCCCCCACTCATGTTTTTCGAGCATGGCTAAAAAAAACGGCATGTATACCATGTGCATGATACCGACACGGCGTTGCTATTGTCGTGAAAGCCGTATGTGCCAGCTACTGTGCCTTCATATCAACCGAACATGCAGGGTTGTTACCGTTGGCCAGTATAGCACTGCAATCAACGTGACAGCGGCATAATGAGCGGCCAGACGGGGAAGGGCAATCATATAACAATGGAAGCGGTGGCGCAGTGCAGACAAACGACGGCCACCGTTGACAAACGACGGCGCGGCACAGACAAAACACTGCTATTGGACCTGGCGGGAGCTGTGACTTCAGGTCCCATAGGGCTAACCCAGCAGTTGGGGTTCACATTTCGGACAAGGAAAAAATGGGGTTACCTTTCATCCAGCTGACTGTAATTGCAGTGCGCCGAGAGTGGTTTCCTCCAAATGGACTGCACTGACGTTGGAATGACAGAGTAGATCTAATGACCTCCCATTTTAATATGATTAACGTCGCACTAGCTTCATGGTGTACAGCAAATGGATACGACCGAATTCCATTGACATGCAAGAAACTCAGGATTATAATATTCAACGTTTTATAATTGATAACCCGCGCCCTGCTGGGGGTCGGGTGTTTAAACAGCCGCTCAGATTTTTGAGATAGCGAAAAAATGGTGGTGCTGCGCGCCGCCGTTTTTGACACAACTCATCTCACATCCTTTCCGCACCTATTCTAAACAAATGTCCCAGGTCATCTCAGGTCAGGTCACCAGGTCAGGTCAAGTGACCCCACCTCCAAAAACTTCGCAGTCGTGCCAAGGCCACAGTGTTTGAAGGTTGAGGGTTGAGTTTGAGGGATATGGTTGAATGGGGGCATCAGTACTTAAAATTCGTTTATCTCGGAGTTGTTTTATACCGGTAACCTCAGGTCAGGTTAATTTCGTTACCTAACCATTGATCGATTATAGGCCAAGGGGAAAATTCAAAAGCTTCTTTTATGCATTAGGTTAGTCCAATTGGTTCAGAATAATATATTAGAATCGTCAATACGCTTCGACGGATATTCAACACGACCCAACTTGACCTACTCGGGTCACCACGTGACCTTCTCCTGAGGTCAAATTTTGAAATTGAACTCCAGAGGCCACCGTGTATATGGTTCGACGCGTGTTGGCGAGAGAAACACGATGGTGTCAAAATAAATGTTCTGTCTTCAACAGAAAAAAGGTCTTCGCGAAAAAAACGTTTACCGAGGAAACAGACATTTTGACATATGGCGACCTCGGTGTGATTGTCACGTGTGTCTGACACGCGGACGAGGCCGCTGGCCAGTGCCTCGTTAGCTCAGTTGTACTACAGCCTTTGGTAGCACAACTAAGACTATGAAGTTTGTTAGTGACCTCTAGGGAAAATTATTTTTTGGGCGCGACATAGCCTTAGTAGCTGAAGCGCCCCAAAACCTCAATCATCATCATCTAGGGAAAATTAGTGAAACTGCATTGCTTGTCACTGAATTTACCTGACTTATCAGCCGCAGTACACACAAAACCGGCAATGTTGATCAAACAAATGTTGTGAGGAAAATGAATGGTGGTTGCTCTTATACCAATAATGTATTAAAACTATCTGAACTCATAGCCTTGCTGTATATCTGAACTGTATTGCAATGTCGCACTTTGTGCCACACATGTCTCCTTCATATTCAATCCATTACTTCTCCCCATTATACTATCAATACTTTCCATCCATATCTATCCATCCATCCTTTCCATCCATAACTATCCATCCATCCTTTTCATCCATAACTATCCATCCTTTCCTTATTTACCCCTAGGACATGTTTGGCGCTATGACTACGCCCATGGCGAAGATCAAGTTCAAGGCGGCGTGGACGGAGGCCATGGAGCTGGCAAAGGCCCATGGCCTGCTCCCAAGGAACGCCGCCACGCTTGCGACCTTCCGAAAGAACTTCGTTGGCAATGCCCGGAAGGCCACTCTGAGTAAGTGTATAAGGGGCTAGCTGATAGTGAAGTGGTAAAGTTACTTTAAATGCCTTCTGTGTGCCTGTGTTTATTCCCTGCTTTCCTGGTTTTTACAGCATCATTGACGATTGTTGGTAGCAGGATAACATTAACGTCACACGGCTGTTAGAGCCATTTGGTTTTGTCCATTGCACAGTCTCTCACAGATGTTCTGTCCATTTCCTCGGCACAGGCCGCCGACAGACTGTCAACAGACTGTCTGTCGGCGGTGCATACAGTGCAATCCAATGCAATTAGTATAGCCCTCGCCCATGGTAGCAGAGGCGAGGGCATAGCCTTAGAACATCTGTGAGAGTCTGTACATACTAGGATAGGCATGCTCATTTTTAGTGACAATAATGCTACCATTCCGAAAAAGTGCAGTGCATGCCATACACTGGCGTAGAGCATGTACGTTCCAAACAGTCAAAGATATTGTGCGAGCATTATTGTCAAAAAATATTCAAAGAACCGTAATTAATCAAACATACTTATTGGTGTTTCTGTTTCAGAGAAAAAGCAGGGGTTGGCCCAAACTGGCCAAGGTGGCGAGGTCGTCCTCGACGAGCTGGACCTCGTCATCATCGAACTTTTTGGTGAGTTCAGGGAAGCAACCTGGTCGTTGGCAAGGGGTGGTAAAGAAATCATGAGACTGCTACAGTTGTCAATATTTTCCCCGAACTTCTTCCGAATGTTTTGAATCGACGGCTTTGCGACGTCAGAACCCGCGCTAAGCAGAGCTTGTTGCATAGGTCCTGACCTCTACCGTCCGATCGGGAAATTCCGGGTAGCCGGCAGAACTTGATGGTACTGTATTATTCCGTTACTGTGTTATGTTATTCCTGTCCGGGGTCAAAGTTTAGATGCGCATCATACACTTTATTATGCGTAACAGATGCTATAATGACGTAACATTAACAATACACGTTTCGACAAAATATCAGCAGGTGGTCATATCATTGTCTGCCTATGGCAATAAATACTGTCTTCTATCTATCTATCTATCTATGACATCTATCTTCTTACCATGTTCTTAAATGACCAAAGCACTATGCACAGGTAACGTCATGTCAACGGAGCCGATGCCGGGCGCGATGGCGTCGCAGGGCCTGCACCAGCCAGACTGGGATGCACTGGAGCAATTGGAGGAGGCGCCGGAACCGGAGACGGTTGAGCCCCGCCAGGCGCTGGCACACCTGTTGGCTCCCGTGACCGTGGCTGCTGCCCCTCAACCGACCGGAGCCCAATACTACCGGCTCCTTCAAAAGCCGGATAACGAATTGACGCGCGAGGAGCGCACTGATCTTAATCAAATCCTCCTAACTAAGGTTCTGCGGGACATGATCACTCCGCGGTAAGGCGAGCTTGGCTCCTAGCCCAGCCTCTGGGCCAGCCCGTTGCGGCGCGCCTGGCCACGCCGGCGCTGGTCTGCTTCTCCAGCGGCCTGCTCCGGGGCGGCGGCGCCCGCCTGGCGAGCCAGCGGTGCAGCCGCCGGCGCCGGCACCCGAGCCGGGTCAGCGGCCACCAGCCAGTCGCCGTTGTCGCCGGCTCTCGTACACAAGTTGTGTAAGACGAAGCAGGTCCTGTGCAGAAACAGAGAGCTGTTGATAGTTGATAAAGTTTGTTGTTTATTAGAAAGAGTTCATAAAGGACAAGTAAAATTATGAACAGGCTTGGTACTTTGCCTTTAAAGGGACTATCCCATCTTACTGAAAGTTGTCAAATATAGTTGTATGTCAAAATGTCAAGCAATATCTGCTGGTCTCGATGACATTTTTTTGCTAAAAATATTACTTAATGCAAAATCAACTCAGACTTAATGTAAAGGTTTGACAGACCCTTCAAAAGACATATTGCAAACATTTAAGCTAAACTACATGTAAAAGTCTGAGAGATGTAGTTGAAGTCTTCGAAGTTGTAAATGGTTAGTATTCTGAATATTCTGGAAAGTATTATTTTTACTGTGAAGTGCTCATGTCTCGCAGAACCTTAGTGAGGAGGATTTAATTAAGATCAGCGCAAAAATTGTGTTAAATTGTATTGAAACTGAAATTTGATTAAAATTGCATATAAAAGGATTAGATAATTACTTTACAGTGACACTGACAGATCCAAGGGGGCATTAGGGGCAAATATAACTATAACTATAGCTAAATATAAATATAACTAGGGTGTAGGCTGGGGGAGAGGTCATTAATGTCTGTTGGAGGGGAGGGGATGTTCAAACTTGGATGGGCTCCATTAGGCTCTTTGTTTCGTTTTGCCGTTATGTCTTATGTTGTACAATCGTGAATGCATTGCAGCAATACGCAGTGTGGTGCTGCATACAACGTGTTACCGTTGATGATTCGTACCGGCCGGCCACCTACTTCGGTTGGTGCTGCCATCTCATGGCGCAGTCAGAAAGCTGACATACGAGCCGGAGCGGACGATGTCGCTCCAGGCTCGGGTTGCCCGTGCAGAGTTTACAATACAGTTGTTATTTGTGAACAAAATGTTTTGTTCCGGAAGAAACGGTAAATGTCGTGTTGCAATCCCACTTCCCAGCCATTCACTAACATCACGATGCTGATGCTGGTTGCCACCGACTGGCAGCGGAGCTGTCCTAAGAGGCACTGCCACCTCATCTTTACGATCCCGAACGCCCGCTCCACCACGCACCGAGTGATGGCATGCACGTTGTTGAACCTAGGACGAACATCGCGTGATCGTAATACAGTTGTTTATTATGTACACGCACATGATGATGGTGGTGATGAAGATGCTAATATGGGTTTATGGCTGCACAAACTACATGGTCACACGGCGCCCATAATATACGCACATGGGTTACATCCAAATCAATGTTCACGGGTTATAAACTGTTGATTACCAGGCAATTGCCAATGTTATGCAAGCAAAATTGCAATGTTTTCATGTGCTGCATTTTATATTTAATGTTGGGTACATTGACGGAGTTGGCCACGTCATTGCAACTTAACTCTCACCGTTCTTGTGCTGGTGTCTCCGGATTTGGGTAGGGTGGCATCAGCCAGGACAAGACCGGGTAGGCAGAGTCCCCCAGGATGACTTTGCCCCCCAGCATGCCTCGGGCGACACTGATCAAAACGACGAATGCATTATGACAAACCTTGAATCCCATCTTTAAATTCATAGTTTGCCCGATAAAAAATCCAACCTCCCGCACAAAACCAAAATGAAATACCGAGCTATAATGGTGGCAATAGTGGCGGACACTTACAGTGGTGGCAGGCCGGACTCCCGCATCACCCGCGAGTCGTGCCACCTGCCGGGAGCGTGCACACTGACGTAGGAAAATGTCAGGTCAGCCCCAGCGACAGCCATGACGTTCATCGACGTCTGGTGGTGACGGTTCAGGTACACGTCCTGTTGTGCCACGGGCACGCGCATATTGATATGCGTGCCGTCAATGCATCCTGCGACGCATGATAAATTTATAATTGTACATCAACGTTTGATCAGCCAAAACAATGAAAAGAAAGGCTGTGGATGCAACGGCCCCCAACTTTTCGGCCAAAGATTTCGCTAAAATTGTCCATTTGTCTTCAAAGACAAAACTTAAGGCGGCAAAAGATTCACCAAGGCGAGAGGAAACTTAGTCTGTGACGAATTTTTTCATAGGTTCTCTCGATTAGTTTTCCCACAAGGTTAGCTCAAAGTTTCACTGGCCCCCCACTTTTCGTGACGTTCCTACGCCTATTTTGGCCAGGATTGATGCCGGGGCCACCAAACTTTGGTGACGTTGGCAGTGACGGGCCCTACCTTTGGATGATATTTTGCATCACTACTCACTACATCACTCACCGATCACTTCGGGCATTCCAGCGATCGCCCGGAAGCGCGCCTCAGTAGCCTGAAGGGCTTCACCCTGGGGGAAGCGGATGGTGTGCAGGAAGGCACGGAGCACGGCCTGGCACACTCTGCGGATGACGCGGCACACCGTAGCCTTGGACAGGCCATGCCCATCGCCAGTCATGTTGTAGAGGGAGCCAGTTGCAAAGAATCTGAAGACGAGCGGAAATTATTGGAAAAGGGCCCCTTCCAAAGCGTTCAAAAGGAATTCCGATCTGCACTGGGGACCTTTTGACTGTCAGCGATTCGCGCGATCTTGGGGGGGGGGGGGGCCTCCAGGGGCGCGTGGCCACGGGGCAGGGAAGGTTCGCCCCCCAAAATCCTCACGGGAGCCCCCCAAACCCCCGCGGAAGCCCCTCAAAACACGCAGGAGTCCCCAAACCCCCGCGGAAGCTCCCCAAATCCACGCGGGGGCTCTCCCAAAGCCCTGTATGACCCCAAACCCCCGCGGGCCCCCCAAAGCCCTGCGTGGGCTCCCAAACCCCCGCGGGCCCCTGAGCCCCCGCAAGGGCTGTGTGCCTGAGCCGGGCTGCAGCGACGGTTGTGAAGCATGGAAAAACGTGTCCGCGCTGAGAAAGTGCGGGGTGCTCGTGGGGCACACGAGCGCGGCTAGGACGTCAAAGGCCGTCAAGTCAGACGTCCGTGGAAAAGAGACGGTGGTAACAAAACGTCTGGTGAGTTCATTTACCATATATGAAAGCAGCATGTCGATGAAATACAACCCAAGTCCAAAGGACCTCAAGGCCTTCAACATGGGCCTTCAAGACCCGTCATATTCATCATAAGCCAGAGTTTCCCGAGAGAATGCAGGAAACAAATTTGCGACGCGATATTTACATCAAACAACACATACTGTGACATATTCTCACAAACACTGCCAGACAGCGCCTGTCACCAGTCCCAGTCCTAGTCCCGGTTTCCTGGCAGTCAACCAGCCCATGGCGTGACATGGCCGCCGAACTGACCCGCATTCGGGGAAGCGGTACCGTGCAGAGCCCGTCCCGTCACCGTCCTGCACATTCACTGCTCCTTCGCTCAGTCGGGGCCCGGCTTACCTCGAGCCATGGCGGGTAACGGGGTCCCTGCCAAACCATCACGCCGGTCCTACACAATCGCACGTCGTGTCGACACCACTTTCCTACATTCATCACTGTCATTTTTGCTCCTTGACTGGTAGATATTGAGTCGAGACTCCCGCCCCGCCACGAGGGTTGGTTCTTTGCCCAGCCAAATAGCCCAGCAAGATTAATGCGTCATAACAGGTAATAGGCAGACTGGTTTCAGTTCGAAACGAACCCGGTTCAAAAGGCTGCCTCTTCTTTCTCGATGGACCAGAGGGGAGGGCTCGGCTGAGCCAACTTCTATGTGTGGAGAAGAAGGGAACAGGGGGAGGTTAGAAAAGGAGAGGGAGGGAAGAAAAGAGAGGGGAGGGAGAGAGGGAGGGAGGGAGAGAGGGAGGGAGGGAGAGAGCCGAGTGCGAGCAAGACGCCAGTCACAAGTCGTGCAGCTGCACCTTAGGTACTCATAAGTTACCGCGTAACTGCACTCCTGAAAGCTCCTCTGCGGTTACCGGACCTTCCTCTCTTCATCTCACTCCTAATCTTGATTTCGCCCAGCAAAGCAGGAGGGCATTCACGCTTATCGCTTCATCTCGTTTGCCACAAACAGTGTACAGGCCCAACAGCGAGATGGCAGGCGTGACATGGGACAGGGGGTAGGGCACAGGGCGACACAGGGCGTGACTCGGTGCGGCAATACAGACGGGCGATCACTTCCTCGATCTTTCCCAGCGTCGGCGGCCGCTGTCGGCCCCGCGGCGGCCCTGCAGCGGTCGCAACGAATACATACCGCCCGCTCCGACCACCACCGGTCGACGTCTATCTCGCTACCCATCGCTGGCGAGTTTCAGTGGATTTTCCGGACGTCCCGGAGAAGCGGATTGAGCGGATTTGGCGGACTACCCGCCGTGGCCGGCTGCGGACTCGTCGCGACAGCCCGACCCGGTCCCGTCCGGACCGGACACGGACAGTGGACTGACGGCTTGTGACCCCAGGGACGGACAGGTGGGTTATTGTTGTGACTCGGGTACGGCGCTTTGTGGTCATCGTCGCCTGGCACGGCCGTCGGCCAGTCACGGACACTCTGAACCCTGAGGTCGACCTAAGCGGCCCTGAGCTTCCTACTCCCACTCCGAGGCGGATTATGATCGGCTTAGCGGTGCACTGCGCTATTGTCTATCCCGAAATGATCCGCTTGAAGTGCATTATGTAGATTGTAGATAGTGTACAGACTATACGAGGTAAATAGACGATTTAAAAACGAATGCTGACTGAGTCAGCATGAGCAAAACAATGATCATCTTTCGGCCGAACACCTGTCTTTGATCGTCAATTAGGTGTCTAGGACGACACCTAAACGCCGCCGTATAATCAGCAGGGCCCACCGCCGAACGTCAGGACGCGAGGACTTGATGGCCCAAGGACGAGAGAACTCATAGACTGAGGAATCAAGGACTCGAAGTCGTCCAGGTGACAGCTACGAGGGCGTCAGCTCCAGTCCCGGAATCCCGATCACTCCCCCCTCCCCTCCCCAACCGTCCAAGATACGCCCAGCCCAGACAGGGCCAGGCTGCAGCCGGATCTCGTTATGCATGAGCCTCCGACGCCGCAGGACACCGCCTGATGCGTTATGTATGGCCGGTCGCGAGCAGTGACCTCAGCGCCAGGTCACAACACCTTACCCGGCCCGGCGGCCCGGCGTGCCCGGACCGGCCCGGCGCTATCGTCCAAATCTGAGGCGCTACACTTCCTCGATGGCGTCATCAACGGTTCGGGCGGGCTTCTGAGTTACACTAAGGTCCGAGTTGCACCCAGCTTTGAGTTACACTCAGGTCTGCTTCTGGGTCGAAGGGGACATATGTGCCTTGTCAATGTGGAGCTTTTTAGTCAGAACACAACTCCGAGTCGCACTAAGTGTAGGTAGGTACTGGGTCTGCAGTTGCACCCAGTCTCAACGCTTGGAATGAATGTAACACAGCAGACATTTTCTCATCGCCGCCGCGCCCACCGTGTCGCCAACGAATGGGGTTTGGGGGCCAGCGAGATGGCGGGCGGCGGCCGCTGGGAGCGGGAGAGAGTTGCGTGCCAGACAGCGGCCGCCGCCGCCGCCGTCGTACCTGCGGCCTTGCGGGTCTGGCAAGGACGTGTGACAACGGAACGGTGCCGCCGCCGCCGCCGCCGCTGACGCACGCGCACGCGCGACGGCTGCAGAACGCGAAAGCG
>JARFNZ010192761.1:318-15652 GCA_031763405.1 Balanus nubilus
CCCCCCCCCCCCCCCCCCGGACGGAGGCCTTCTGAAGTCGATTCTTTCCATGCAACGCCCATAGGCATAATGTTAAAAATCCAAAAAGTTGAGGGGGACGCGTCCCCCCACCCCCTACTGTAGCGGAGCCCATGGAAACAGGATGTCTAAGAATAGTTACGATTCTAAGAAGAGTCTTTGTTTTTTCGTTTATTAGGTTTTATGCAGTAGGCCTCAGGGTCGGATCTAAAAATGGATTAGCCAGATGTTAGCGATCTAAAATTGGATCGCCGCCATAATGTGCCGATACGCACGATCCATTCTTAGATCGCCTTATTTTGTTCGATATTTTCTTCAATATGTCTTCGCCCGTATGTCGTTCACGTTCTGTGTACAGCTTCATGCTTTTCCTTGGTGCTGCTGTGGTTGTGACATACATTCGTTGCTTGGTCATTCGAATTCATGCGTTTTATTGGTATGCTAGCGTGCCTAAATATGGGCATAAGCGATACATTTTTTATATAAATTTTGGAATGGCTTCCCACAGTTTGCCCAACTGTAGTGGCAATGTTTGTCACTGACATTTGTTTTACCGTTGAAGCGGCAGTAGCGGCACTGATATCGCAACGGCTGCCGAGTGGACTGTGGACGGTGGACTGTGACTGTGGAGTGGACGGTGACTGTGGAGTGCACGGTGACTGTGGTGGTCGGTGACGGCTGCACGGTGACAGTTATCGGGTTCAGTCACATTACTATGTTGGTACTATGTCTATATACTATACTTTATACTGTACTATATACTATACCATCAACTATACTATATACTATACTCTATACTATACCATCAACTATACTATATACTATAATATATAGTATACTATATACTATACTTTACTATTCTATACTATATGATATACTATGCAGTACTATGGCACATTACTAGACGGTCATAAGGAGCCACTGTTTCTCGATCAGTTTGATGTCGGCGCCACTTAACCCTCGCCAGTGTAGGGGAGGGGTGTTGTCACCCCCACGATTTTTCGGTAATAACTCGCGTAAAAAGCGGAGGATCGCGACGAAACTTTCGGTTACTTAAAATTGAGCAAGTTTACGCCTACTCTGACAATTTTAAAACAGTGACCCCGATTACCCGTGACCTGTGACCTTTTTCTCAAGGTCCTGCCGAGCGCAAATTGCGTTCCGCGGCGTATCATTGCTGATAACTCGCTCGTTTCGTTATTTGTATGTTCAGGAGTGTACAAACGGGTGTTACCATGTGACTTCCATGGTTCCCGATGAGTTCACGACCCCCAAAGGTCAACCGAGGTCACTGGCCTCTGATAACCCCAGGTGACCTTTTTATTTTCAGAGCTTACTATGGTGTTTTTGTGCGCTGATTTCGAATTTCACATTCATTTTACACAAATACGGCTTCAAATAAGGTCATGGCATGTTACAGGTTAAGCGAGGTCATTGACCTTAGATGACCTAATTCGACCTTTGACTAGTAATAAAGGTCAACTGAGACCTGTAATGTATCCAAACGTATTCTACGGACCAAGCAAAACGTCTTGATCTTAAGAGCGAGGCTCTTGCTTGATTGGGAGTCATTTTATCGGCAAAAATGGAATTCGGTGATTTCGGATTATTGACCTGGCCTTAGAGGTCACCGAATGGCCCAGCACCTACAAATCGGGAACCATCGGCGTCGTCTAGTCACGAGCAGCACGCGCGTCTTTACCGCGAAGCCCTAGCTCAATTAGAAGCGAATCGGCAAGAGGGGGGGGGGGTTGCATCAACCCCCTACCCCCTACACGGAGACGCAGCAGTTCTGTCCTACACTGGCGAGGGTTAAACCACTTTTTATCGGCCCTTTGCTTTTCTTTCACCGATTTTTTGCTAGAGGCTGGCATTGCTGATTCATTTTCTTGGTGCCAAAATTGGAGGTGGAGACAACGTTCCCTAGTGCTGGATTGAAACCAGGATCCAAGATCCAAATCCGGCCGCTCTACCGAGTGAACTAGTTATTCGTCGCTAGCCGCCGCTGCGTAATCAGTTGGATAGAATCGAAGACATAACTTACAAAAAAAAAACTTTTTTGGCTTTGGAGTCGTAACCCAATCATCGACTTGCTGTGTTATAAATATAAGTGCTCTGGTGGTTGGAGCTTGCACACCTCGCCGACGGCGACCCCAAGGAATAAAGGCTCAGAATGGAATGCATGTGATCTGCATGTATGGACCCGACAGCGCCAGCCGTTTGGCCTACAGCGCTGACCAAATAATGTTTGTTGTTGGTCCACTTTGTGCCTCGTGGCAACGATTGAGCCGAGATTGGCACCTTCACCTTTTCCAAGGCTGGGTGCGTCGAATGGTACCACGCCCGTCCCGATCGGCCCAGCTGTTCGTCCTCCAGACGCAACAAAG
The DNA here is from genome assembly GCA_031763405.1 of Balanus nubilus. Lineage (NCBI taxonomy): Eukaryota > Metazoa > Arthropoda > Thecostraca > Balanomorpha > Balanidae > Balanus > Balanus nubilus. Next base: position 2,724 of record JARFNZ010192761.1, read on the forward strand.
CTGGGATACACACACAGACACACACACACACACACACGCGCGCGCGCGCACACACACAAACAGGCTCGGCCTAACTTCGTCTCAACGACCCCCAGAAGAAAGCTCCGAAGCAAAAGCTTGCTAACGCATGCTTTTTCTGATACGATTTTGGATGAGTAAATTTCTCAGAAAGATTAGGCAAGTCACTTTCCAAAAAGGGATTTTTAAAATGAATGTAAGAGTTTTGAAAATGTCTGCTACAATGTTATGGCACGGTGTATTTTGAAGCTTGCTATTCATGGTGCATTTTACCCCCAAAATACCGAATTCTGTAATTTAATAAAGCTTGAATCGGAACTAGATTGTTGTAATTGCTTTAAAAACGCCACCGATTTACTCAGCACTAGTATTTCATTGGTTTACGGTCAACTAAACCAGTGACAGCTGAGCCAGTGACAACTGAACCAGTGACAACTGAACGTCAGGTCAGGTCAGGTAAGGTCAGGTCAGGTGTTGTCACTGGTTCAATTGTACTGGTTCAGTTGTCACTGGTTCACTTGCGACTGGTTCAGTTGTGACTGGTTCAGTTGTCCTGGTTCAGTTGGCACTGGTTCAGTTGTCATGGAACCTATTTCATTAACTCATCTCTAATCAAGGATTCATCTATGGCGGCGCTTGAGACGCACATGGTAAAAATTAGATCACGATAAGAAATTCTGTGATCATCAGAAAATGTAACTTGGGCCTAAAAACAAGCAACAGCAGCAATAGTCACCTTCAAACACGACGCCGTAACGATTAACGACGACGATTTTCTCTTACGCAGAAGTTGTAAAAGGATTTGAATATGGCAGCAATAACAAACCGGACGGGAAAATATATCTAGGAACTCAATAACTTCGGAAAAATCCTTACAGTACCATTTAGAAGAATGGATTTGAAGTACGGAATTTAGAAAATGTAAGAATAATGTATTTTTTATCTTTCAAGTGATGGCGCACATTTATACCTAAATTGACTATGTAAATATTAAATGCCACTCGAAATCACGTAAAACCCCAAGAATGTTAACAAAATAATGTCGAGTTTCAACGTGTTTGAAGTAATAATGCTCTAAATATTACTATTCGGCAAACAATTACGCGTCGTGCGCAAACCTACCATTACGTAGTAAGGTGGATGGGGACATCACATAGCAAAATGACTAAAGTTTGCAATGCAGTGATAAGCCTTGTGTTCAAAACCACTGCCGACTCCGAAAAAGTGGAAAACCTCTTACATTCCCTTTAACGGGGGTTTAGGGAAATTGGTTTTCGGCAGGGTTCCCAGCCGCAATGCTGGGCCCTTAAGCTTCCACAATCCTAAGCCATTCTTCATTGTTGTGAGAAATGGCGGCGCGGCCGGACCTGTGCACATTTTGTTGTATTTATTTAATATAATCAGGCTTTCTACGACATGTAGTCTAACTTGGACACCAAAACGGGACGCCCACGTACCAGTCGAAACGTATTGACAATGTTGTTGACATCCACCATCCACATCCTCCCCAAGTCTCGGAAGACTTGCTGCTCGGCCGTAAAAAAACAGCTACAGACCTGGCAACACATCACCATGATCCCCCATTCTGATGGCTAAAGCCAGTGTTATGACTATTCTGGAAATTGCCACGGTATCCTCGTCCCTGGCCTACGTGACTTGAGCCACCGTTGAACGAAGATCCTCCACCAGAGGCTCGGCCCTGAAAATACACCGAACTTGTCATCGAAACTGTAAAGACCTAGACGTCTTTGCCTAGGGCTCGCAAGTATTTTACCACAAGCGGAATGTGAGCAGCGTAGAATACACCAACTTTGGGATTTGACGGCATGTATTAATGTCTTGGTTTGTCCGTAGCTACGGGAGCTGTGGGTGCTATCAATGTCCGAGCCGGTGCTGTGGGTGCCCGTGCAGTGCGCACACGGGGTCTCCGTGAACCCTCTTGTCATATAAGTGCACCCCCCACTCCCCCTCCCTGCAGCAGTTCGGACAAAGAACTTTCGCAGTTGAGTGAAACATAGTGAACACAAGCAATTTTGAACAACTCGTGTACGATCAGGACAAGTAAACGTTTAAACACACTATTTTCCACGTGGCAAGATTTTGGCCTGGCACAACTATGCACACCTTATATTAAAATTGTGCACCCTATAGGGATTGCGCCTGCTGTTGGACCAATATCACATGCCCGCATATGAATATGGCGATTGAAAGGACCGACACCAAAAGGCAACACATTTCATACGTTACAGCAAATTCATTCATAAGACAATCTTTCTACTTACGGTAGCTCCAACGAAGCCCTTTTGGTTTTGGAACTGGTTGTGGAAAGGCACACCTCCCTGTGACTGGAAGGACCCGGAGTGAGAACTTCCAGTAGCGCTCCCAAGGTAGGGTGAGAAGGGTTCTGTAGACACAGCTACCACGAGACTCAGGAGAACGATGATAGCCTTCATGATTGAAGTCTGAAAACGATAAGAGGCTAGTGAGGGTAATACGTTTTGAGGGTAAATACAGACGAAGGATCGGTGATCATATACCCATATCCATGTGTGCAAAATATAATCTACAAATATGTAGAGCCTGTTTTCATGTTGATATGCAGGACGGAGATGGGATCACGCATTACTGGACGTTGCTGGTGAGTAGATATTAGTGATGTAGTAGATATTCGAGACGTTTTTAAGTTTCCGATTTTTTGTTTTTAAGTTACACTGCGGTAGAAATCATACCGTAGTAGAAATATGTGACAGTGTAGGATGACAACGCAGGATTCCGTAATCACTGTACGCGGTAATGTGTGTTTCTTTGTTCCACATACGGTAAACATGTTTTATACTAATCAGAGCCACTAAGCCAACCTTAACCCTCGCACGTGTAGGGCAAAACTGCTGCGTTTCCGTGTAGAGGGGGGGGGGGGGTGCAGCCACCCCTCTTGATTCGCCCCTTATTGAGCTAGAGCTTCGATTAAAAAACTCGTGACCTTTGTGACGAGAATAAGCTATGAAGGTATCCGACTTTTAAATCCTGGGTCATTCCGTAACCTCTGAGGTCAGGTGAACGACTCCAAATTAGTGGTTATTTCCCGACAATTTAGCTTCTAATCAAGCTAGAGCCGTGCTTTAACCCGCGCCGTGCCGGGAGGGGGTTGTTAAGACACCCCCCTCCGAAGTTTTCAACAATAGCGAAAAACGGCGGTGCGCAGCGCCACCGTTTTTTTGCACATGTGTTCGAGCATCACGCACGCACATTCTGTAAAAGTTTTGACGCTAGGTCATCTAAGGTCAGGTCACCAGGTCAGGTTACGTGACCCAACCTCAAAAAAGTTTGAAGGTGTGCCACAACTACAGTTTTATATCATTACTTTTAAACTTTCAGTATTACATAAGGAGACCATTACCTAAAATTTGTATATCTCAGATTTTCGATATCGCTGACATAAGGTCAGGCCAATTTCGTGACATGTTTCAGGATCATCTTTTCTTAGGCCAGTATTGATGACCCAAGTACTAATTTTGACAAGTGACATCTGTAAAGGTCATCTGAGGTCATCCGAGATCACTAACAGTTTTTGCCAATAACGTTTGATACAGAAGAGCTAGGAGCATGCGGAAGGTGTCAATGTGTCCGTCTCGTCAATAAGCATCAACTCATATGCAGCATGACCCAACATGACTTACTGAGGTCACCACGTGACCTTGACCTGAGGTCACCACGTGACCTTGACCTGAGGTCACCACGTGACCATGACCAAAGGTCAAATTTTGAGATGACCTCCAGAGGTCACCATGTATATGTTTCGATGCGCCTTGACGAGAGAAACACGATGGTGTTAAAATAAATGCTCTACCTTTAATAGCTAAAAGGTTATTCGCGAACAATTGTTAAACAAACAGTTATTTTGACCTTTGATGACCTCTGGAGCCCAAACTATTGACTTGAGGTCAATTCTGATGATACTCTGACGGAAAAACGCTTTAAGGGCTTTCTACCATTGTTTAGTTTCTTCCTAGCTAGAATAGTTCAGGAGATATTGGCGGAAATAAAAAAAAAACGTTTTGGAAATTTTTACCTTTGATGACCTCTGGTGACCTCATTTTTTGACCTGAGTGAAAAAAATGACTGAGGTTTTAAAATCATTTTTGACGATCTTTCGAACGCTACTCCGTTTTCCGCTAAGTGCCATAGGAGCCGAGTTAGAAAGGGGTGTTCACCCCCCCCGGCACGAGGCAGGTGGCGCCGAGCACCGGCACGGCGCGGGTTAAAGACCAAGATGTTTCTTCTGGTCAGTAGAATGCGTTTTTATACTTTCCAGGTCACAGTCAACCTTTATTCCTATTCAAAAGTCACAAGTCAACTAAGGTCACCTAAGGTAAGTTACCTCCATTGACCTGTAATAAAGCATGACATCACCATGACAGATGACGACCGCGCCGTTTTTGTCATCTTTTGTAGGTTCTCTATGGGTCGCTTCAAGTGGCACCTCCGAACTCCTCCCGGAGCAGTTGAGAGGTTTGAGCCAGTTAGAGCAAGACAGGCATTACCTGACTGATGGTCGACGGGAACGATCGGAGGAGTTTAGAGGAGGTTGAAGCCAATTGGAGGGGCAAATAGAACGTACCCTATTTCTGTGCGGCGGTTGCGGGAGCACAACTGGTCAACTGAAACCAGGCGGGGCGGCACCAGCGCCGCCACGCTGACACCAGCTAACCCATGGCAGCATCTCCTTCCCTTCATAACATAACAGTGACCTCACCGGAAACCATGAAAGTCATTTGATGACACGTGATTTGATACTTACGTGATCCTGAACATCAACAAGCGGGAAGCGCGCGTGTTATAAGCGTCGATACGCCACGGAACGCCATTTGCGCTCGACGTGACCTTGAGAAACGTCGCAGGTCACGGTTCATCGGGATCACGGTTTCGGAGTTCTCAGGGAATGTGTGGAATTTCCCAATGATAGAATTGCGTGAATATCGCCGCGATCCGCCGTTGTTTACGCCAGTTATTTCCCCAAAACCGTGGGGCTGAAAACCCCACTTACACTGGCGAGGGTTAAATCTCGCAAGAATACACTGAGATCTGTTTTGACATAGGTACATCTAAGTTCCTAGACATTTTCTATACAGCAAGACACCTTTTGAGATAGGGAAATAAGCTCACCCGCAAGCTGGGGACGATCCGACACCAGTTCAGTGATTTCTCTACTGATGTCTGTTACACACTTCACTCCCTTTATATGGCAGGGTTGGTATGGCGTGAAAATAAAATGTAAAACAAAGCTGGCTTTAAATTCAATAGTATTTTGCAGCCGTGTGTACTACAAGGGCGTATATTGTTTGCCCTCTCTTTCCTTGTGCGTCATCCGCCAAAACTGATAATGACAATGGATTGTTCACTTTATGTTCTTCATTTTTTTTATTTAGTTCAAGTTGTAATTAACCGAGCAAGCGTAGATATAAAAACAGATTTCTCGGGATGTCCAGGAAGAATGCGTGAAGGTCACGCCTGTCCAAAGACAATGAAGTTGTGCCAAAAGACCAGTACGACAGGCTTAACACGCGCCGTGGAGGGGGTCTCAGAATTATGCGCACTGGAGGGGGGGGGGGGGATTCCGCCCCCCAACCAACCAACGATCTCAGCTCATATGAACGCTAGAATAACGAAATTTAGGGGTCAGGCGGAGGCGAGGGGGAACTCTATTTTGTGCATATGTCATGACTCTAGGTCAATATCTTCGTGGTCAAATGAGGTACAATGAGGTCAACTTTCCCATATTAGGACATTTTCCAGACAATTCGCGTTATCTCAAAAACTATTATGGCTAGGAGGAATCCACAAACGGCATTCCAAAGCCCCTGAAACGCTCTTTCATAATTGTGACATCAGACTTGACCTCAGGTCAATAGTTTAGGCGCCAGAGGTCATCAAATTTCAAAAACCTGTTTTTCAGCGAAAATTTGTTCGATAATAACTTTTTATCTAGCAACGATAGCATATTTATTTTGACACTATCGTGTTTCTCTCGTCAAGGCAGTTCGAGAAGCATATCCATTTTGACATGTTTAGGTTAATCTCAAAATTCGTCCTCGGGTCAAGGTCAAGGTGACCTAAGTAGTTCAAGTTGCATACCAGTCGATGTGCCTTTATGAGATTGGTGGTGACCTTTAACACATTGGTGCCTGTCTTACGTTTCTATCTCTCTTCTACCAAAAGTTATTGGCAAAAAAGCGTTCGTGACTTCGGATGACCTCGGATGGCCACACTATACTTAGTACTGATAAAACATTCATACATTATGTTCATATGATTGACTTTGGATTAGCGTCATACAGTGGACGCCCACGTTTGCCAGTTTGAAATCATCGCATCATGAGACCGAAAGCTATGTTGGTTTATTCAGCACATTCTATACCTGGGCACTACAGGTCAAATTTGTATAAAGGATTATCCCAAGGTCTCGCATTTCATATACTGTTTCATAGATGACATCATTTTTTATGTAGGCGAGCATGGATGACAGCATGATATTTAATGGTAAGCATAAAATAATGATCTTACACACGTCAAATATGTTTATTTTTTAAAATATTTGACATGTGCAAGATCATTATTTTATGCTTCCCGATAACATAAATATTGGATCTGATACGAAAATGCCAATGATGCCGATATTTGCATTAACGGACCAAAAATGAATAGAGATACTTGATGCGCAATAACACGTGCGCATAATAAATATCTGAAATACGAGGGAACAATACAACCGATCGTTTTGAAAAGTTCGCTCCTAATCGTTACCCCCGCCAGTGTAGGACGAAACTGCTGCGTCTCGGTGTAGTGCGGGGGGGGGGTGATGCACCCATTCTGCCGATTCGCCCCTAATTGAGCTATAGCTTAGCGGTAAAGACGAGCGTGTTGTTGTGACAAGACGAAGCCGATGGTACCCGATTTTTAGGTCCTGGGTCATTTTGTCGTGACCTCGTCGGGAACCATGAAGGTCACATGGTAACACCTATTTGTATACTCCTGAACATAACAAAATCAGGAAGCGCACGAGTTGTAAGTAACGATATGCCACGGAACGCCATTTGCCCTTGACATGACGTCGAGCAAAAAAGTCACAGGTAACGGGTCATCAGGGCAAGCATTTGGAGGTTTTTAGGGTAGGTGTAAAATTTATCAGTACTAGGATACCGAAAGTTTCGTCGCAATCCGACGCTTTTTACGATAGTTACTACCGAAAAACGGAAGGGGGAGGGGACAACCGCCCCACACCCTACACTGGCGAGGGTCAATAAGATTTGCCGTTTCTTACGTACATTCCTAAACTGACATGTGCACTTTCCGTTTTCGAGCACTTACTCATGCCCAGGCGTTCCTAACAAAGTACAGTTTTCAAAGAATTACATATTGTAATAAATATTGCGAAAGTTAAAAACAAACTTGACTTGTAAAACTGGAGAACCTCGCTCTAACACATGTACATTTATTTCATATCAATCAATTTTTTTTTTTAAATCTATTCTTTCAAAGGACAAGTTTGCTGAATTTGAGGTGTTTTTGTATAGAACCAGGTGCAAATGAACGGTTATATGTGTCTCAGAGACATGGTTTTGTAAGGAAATTGGAGAAGAAAGGCATCTGGATGGGTCCTCGGGATATTTTGACAATAGAATGGATGGCATTGGGGGTTGGTTGGGGGCTGCAGTGTATGTCAAGAACGGGTTGACCAGAAAAACACAACAATTGCCCAAAGTGTTTAGCTGCATTCAATCTTTGTTCATTGAATGTCATCTTAAAAACAACCTTTCATTCATCATTTGTCAAACTTACAAACCTCATAGCATTAACGTAAACAGTTTCATTGAAGCGCTGGCTAATATTCTGGAGATTGTCTAAGCCATGAATAAAACTGCATTTGTTTGTGGAAATTTATATATTGATTTGCTAAGCATTATCAATGGGGGGTTCAGCTTTAGTTTACCAAAAAAATATACTTGCATCATTTATTTTCTTGCCAGTTATTTCAAAGCCTACAAGGGTAAAGGATACATGACACTTCATCTTCTCTCATAGACAACATTTTGTGCAATAACTTAAGCATTATTCTTAAAAGTGGAATCATAATTGATGATGTAAGTGATCATTTTTTTTTTTCAACAGCAAATATTGAAATAACGCTACAGGAGAGGGCGAGAGAAATACATACAAAATTAAATTACAAAAACAAATCCAGAGATAGCAAAACTATACAACACAAGCTCTAGCTGACTTTAAAAACATAATGAGACCCTGACATTGCATGTGACAAACTCATCTCTGCTTGTACAACTGGAATGAACAAATACAGTTTTCAACGCAGGCCAAACCGCAAAAAAATAGTCCAATAAAACCATGGATATCAGCTGCCATCTTGGCTTCACTAGTCACCAGATGCCAACTCTTTAAAATGAAGAAAAGTTGTATTACGCAGGAGAATAAGAACAACTACCTACATTAAATATAGGAATGTGTTAAATATGGTGATTCGGAATGCTAAGAAACAATATATACAGGATCAGCTTCAGGCCAACAAACATAGTGCACAACAAATGTGGGAAATCTTAATCACACATACTGCTGGAATTAACACATGCAAATAAGTTCCCTAACTCATTTTAACATAATGGTATATCATTGAAAGTCATTTGTAAATAGGTGAAAACTTCAATTAATTTTTCAGTTCTATTGGGAAAAATCCAACAAAATATAGAAGGGTATACTGAAAATATTTCATTTCTTGGAGATGCCTGCGAAAATACATCAAGCTACTTACAACATAGAAAAAGTAATGAGCTCGGAAGCATAATAAAACACATGAACAATGTTGGAGCTGGTTTGACTAGATCAATACTAAAATAGCTAATCTAACATTTGTTGTGGATCTAGAGAAGCTGGTTCATTTCATTAACATTTGCCTAGCCCATGGGAAATTCCCTGACATGCCTAAAATAGCAGCAGTAATGCCAATATATAAATCAGGTGATAAAACACTATTGACTAAATACCGACCAATTAGTATACTTCCATATATCTCAAGAAAAAAGTCGTCCACTGTCGAATTATGGAACAACAACATATTTTGTCATAATCAATTTGGCTTTAGAAAATGATTTACTACATATATGCCCTTGCTCTTATTACAAGATAAAATAATTAAGGGATATGAAAGCAACAAAATAAGCTGTGGTGTCTATCTCGACTTGAAAAAGGTGCTTGATACTGTAGATCATACAATATTCTTACTTAAACTACAATCATATGGCATCAAAGGTACCTTCCTATACATCATTGACTCATATTTGTCAAATAGATATGATATACGATATAGATACAATATATATGATATAACGATATAGAAATAAAACATGCAGATACTCTGAAATACCTTGGCGTGTTCATCGTCAAATATATGAATTAGTGTGCAGCTGAAGTTTGTTCGCCATTGTCCCAAAATGTCACAAACAGATTACTTTGTGACGGGAGTACAAAAACTGGATAGTTTTTGTCCTGTAGGTCACGTGACCTGTGTTGTGTTTTGATGACACAGTTTTCACATTCCCCGTATTTTCTTAGTTGATTTTCTTTTTATTTTGCGTGTTGCAGCTGCACACTAAATGGCTTTGTGTACTCGCGCTTCAAAATTCACAGTTTAAGGCCTCGACTTCGTCTCGGTCACAAACTGTGAATTTTGTCGCGCTCGTCCACAAAGCTATAATGGAATAGTCATATTATACATTTCTCAAGCATCATCAGTCGCAATATCGGAATAATCAATCGTGTTATTTTCTGAGGTATTTTATCAGCAATAAACATCGGTACTTGTTATATAACTCTCTGGTTTTGCCGTACCTCAACCAATGTTGCCTTCTTTTGGGCAACTCTCCAAAAACACTCCTTAACAAACTGGTTGTTCTTCAGTCAGGATTATTGCTAACCAACCAAGGCTAGCCCATACCGACCCATTATTTTCAAAGCTCAAAATGCTCAAACTTAAAAACATCGCAAACAGCAAACTATAGCTGCAATGCACAATGTTATTTCGAGAAACGCCCCAGCAGCAATCAGCTCACGGTTCGAATTGGCACAATCAAATCAAAGGCCATCCAGAGTAGCTCGACATTTTAAAGAAATATTTAAAGAATATATTTTCTAATGTCGAACAACTCTGGAGATATTGTATGCATGAATATAATTCACAAAAACAAATAAATGCATACTTCAATACATTACATGTGTAAATATCCTCAGGTTAAATAACAAGTTAAATTAAGTAGTATTTACGCAACTGCATTCTGGATATACACGATGCACAAGTGTATTATAATTTGCATAGTTATCATTTGCAAACAATAACACAGTTACAATAATGCAGTAATAACACATTTAAATACGATACATGCATTACACAATTTACTACAATATTCAGCACGCGCTGCAACATGCAAAACACAGTAGCATATAATGTACAGGTCTCAGTGACATTAGTTGTGGGTGGCTCGGTGGGCTTGAGTGCACCTAGGTCCGCCTCTGCCCTGTTGACCCTTTACGTGACTGGCTGACAGTTACGCACGGGCGTACCCCACCTGGCGTGGTATAGTGGGAAGGGGTGAGGGACGGAATGTGGTTACATGCTTAGAGACTAGGGACTGGCTGTCTGGTAGCCCGCAGAGCAGAGCGGGGTCAGAGGTCAGGTAACGCTTTGCGGCTCGACTGCTGTGTTCAGTGTCTGAGCGAAGGGAGAAGGGCCATGTTGCGTCCGCCGCGAGCACGTATGTCGCTGGGTCAGCGCCAGCGGGTCGTGGAACTGATGTTGGCGGGCCAGAGCGCGGCGGCCGTCGGTCGGCAGATCAGCTGTGATCATCGCACCGCATTTTACATAATCTAGAATATAAGTTATTTGACGAAATCGAAGAAGAGACGACAGTTTTTCCGTATCACTTGATTCCTTTGTTTGGAAATTTGCATGATCTTGATACTCAAAGGTAGTTTATATTTCAGTATTCTATATTCTCTCCTCTTAATGATATGCTAAAAATGTATATCAACATCAAGAAAGTTCGCAGACAAGGCTTATGGAGCGTAAAACTAACGTTTTAACTTAAAGAGTTTGGTGACACACATGCTTTAAGAAAAAGTATCGTATGCCCAGAGTAGGATGGCAATTTTGTGAACGCTGCTATTATGCATAGTATATAATCATGCGTTAACCCGCGCCCCGATGGGGGCCGAAACGGCCCACTCCCTTTTTCCTGATATCTTCCAAAATAACGCTAGCAATATTCACACAATGCGCGCAATTGATGTTCGAATAGGTGTTCTACCGCTGTTTTCCGCTATCGGCGAAAAACCCGAGAGGGGGGGGCGGAAATAAACCCCCCTCCCCGGTAGTGCGAGAGTTAATCAGAATAGCTCAGCAACTAGGATTGTGCTAGAGGAATGCAGATATGATTTAATTCAGAAAAATCTGCTCTTTAATCCTGACATATTCTGTCTCTATAGTAATGCTCTATAATCCTGGTGGTATAATCTGGTGATAGTGGTAGTGCTCTATAATCCTGTAATAAGGTAGGGCGTCTACTGACTACATGTGTCCAATGCCCGTAGACACACTACGTTTAGTAAATGAGGGCATGGATAATTTCGTTTTCGACCGCTTTAGTCTCGACCAATAAAACATTTTTTGGGGTGCTCGTTCATTGTTCTTGTAACGGACGAGCGCTCACAAAATATTGTATTGGACTAGCCGAAGGCGAGATCGATAAGAAATAATTCGGGTGCGAGTGTATTCAATGATATGCGGGGAGAACAATAATATGAGAGTTCAATAATATGGGCGGCGCCACTTGCGTCCGGGGCGGTGTCAGGGGAAACAGTCCTTGTAAGCCCCAAATACCCGAAAATGATGTATTTTGACAATAACTCGGAAACTCGGCGGCGGACGCTAGAGCCACTATAAAGGAACATGAGAAATGTGAATACGGATATAAGCATCATATTTGCAACGAGATACAGATGCTGATAAAGAAGATATAGCCGGGGAGGACAAACCCACAACTAAATACTCTGAGACCTGTACCTGTGATTAATTGCCATTACCCCAGTATCCCAAAATATAATTTTGTCTTGGGTGTCAGAGCGGAAAATCGAGGCCAAAAAGACTATGAGTGTGGAAAAGTGTGCAACAATGGAAATGTAAATTTTACTGACACATGCATTTTTAGCCTATTTGTGTCAAAAAAGCACGATTCATAACTAATAACTAGGGAGTGAGAAATTCACTTCCAAAATCAAGAGTGAAAGTGGAACTTTATTCAGGCCTAGTTGTCATTTCCCATTTAATCAGCAAGCTTACTCAGAAAGTGAAGGAATACCAAATGAGGCTTAAAACGAAAGACAAGTGGCACCACAATGTTTACGCAACTAATGGAACCAACTACAAATCGAGAGGGCGGCTCGGGAAAACTGGCCTGGGACCTAAACTTCCTAAGCCGCTCTTATGCGGCACGCAAAGGGAAACACTACTGGAATGAAAAAGAAATAGGCGATAAATTGTATTAACCACTACGTCATAGCTGTAAATCTTCATTGTTGAGCACAGGTAGAGATAGAGGCATTGCTGCTTGCATGTAGAAAGCGAGGAGGCATGATTCTGTTATGAAAAACGAATGACAGCTGATATTTAACCCGCGACGCCGCCAACCCCCATTCCCTCTCTTTTTCCATGATATATCTAAAAATAACGCTGGCAGCGTCACCCAACTTTGCATACCTTTTCCGACATCAGTTCCGCACATACTGGCAAAAATAAAAAAGATGAGCTCATGATAGATCGACCAGAAATGACGTTAGAGTGACATGATATTACC
>JARFNZ010192872.1:0-15647 GCA_031763405.1 Balanus nubilus
GGGACGGAACGGGACGGAACGGGACGGAACGGGACGGAACGGGACGGAACGGGACGGAACGGGACGGAACGGGACGGGACGGAACGGAACGGGACGGAATGGAACGGGACGGAACGGGACGGAACGGGACGGACCCGCAGGCCGCTTCAGTGGAACGCCTGCGATTTGAATGATGAACTCTTGGAAAGAATGGCTTGTGCGGGGAGGTTATTAGAATAGTGTTTCTTGCTGTTGATTTTGGAGTTATGTGTTTTACTCGTCGATGAGTATGGGAGCTATGAAAACGATATCTTTCACGGCTGTAGTCATGCTATTAATGGTGTGATGCGTGTTTCTCTCCGGTCGTGCCGATTTCTGAGTGGTTTGTGGAGTGTATTCTCCCCCGACCGACGCTGGTTTCCCGTAGGCTGAGAGAACCCCTCGTCCTTCCCAACTCCGGGGGTTCCCCGCGGTGTCACGTGGTCTGCGGTTCCCGCTCATCAGGATGCCCCCGGTCTCTCATGATGAAATCAACGCTTCATGTATAAACACGGCCGTAAACAAAAACAACAGCTGCACGTGAACGCCGATGTGTGTTATGTTGTGTGGCTGGCGCTGTACATGTTCCGTCCCTAATGGCCACCACGTGTCTGCCGCGCGTTTAATCTTCGAAATTTGTCATCCAGTTAGTTTATAGACGGGGAGTATGTCAAGGTTTGGATTCAGCCCGTGAAGGGTTCGGGGTCGACTTGCACTTGGCGACAGACGAGACGTGCGCGACACGAAACAAACAGCTTGTGGTGGATGGCGGATTTAGAATAAGTTTAGCGCGTGCCACCAATTGATGTTAATGCTGCCTATTTGGTCCAAAGCTGGGCGGCTGTCGCGCGACATATTCTGTCACTTGGTGTGAGTCGACCCTGAGGGAGGCCAGGGATGGTCGCTCTAGAGTTTATATCTGGAGGACTACCTTCCTATTTCACAGAAATGCTCATAGATCATAGGTAGTGACTACGTTACCAGTAAATGACCTCCTACCTGCCGTGCCACTTTCCACCAAACCTGCCCTGTCCCCTGCCTCTGCCTGACTCCTGTCCCCTGCTCTGGCCCCTGCCCTGCCCCTGCCCTGCCCCTGCCCCGCCCCTGCCCCGCCCCTGTCCTGCCCCGACTCTGACGCCGTCCTCTGCCGGCAGGTGACGCGCGCCAAGCAGAGCAAGACGCAGGAGATGTTCGACAGCTACATCCGGGAGCGGACCGTGCAGAACTGGCGCTTCTTCGTGTTCTCAAAGCTGCTGCCGCCGCTGCTGGAGAGCTACAGCACCACGGTGAGCACGTCCAACGTGGACGAGCTGTGCCGCACCGTGCTGGCCTGGCAGGAGCAGAGCTGCGGCCTGGTCCAGTTCCGCCGGCGGGCCACCACCGCCCTCTGCGAGCTCTCCAAGACGACCAGCATCCTCAGCGAGCCGGCCCGCCTGCCGATGGAGGCGGTCAACGCCGTGACGCGGCTCCGACGGCCGCCGTCCGAGGACGCCCAGTCGCCCACGGGAGACGCCGTCTGACACGCGGCCCAGTGACGTCACACGCCCGGTCAGGCTGTGACGTCACATGCGGGGTCGGAGTGAAGTCACGCAGCCGCTCAGAGACGCTGCTGACGTGAGTGACGCCACACGTGGTTTGGAAGCGGCGCCGGCCGGCGTGCGGTGGCGGCGGAGCGCACCGGCGGCGGCCGGGTGAGAAGTGAGGTGGCGACTGTGTCCGCGGTGAGGCGACGAGTGTGAGCGCGGTGAGCGTCTGGGTTGTTCGGGTTGCTGTGAGGTGTCCTCTACCGGCCGGCCCTGGCTGATGAGTGGCGGAGCGCGGGGGAGAGCGGCAGCCGGCTGAGCCAGTGGCGGGAGGACGGCCGGAGCCGCTCCCGTCGGCCGTGAAGGCGCACCGCCCGGGACGCCGGCCCACTCTACCTGAAGACAGTATTCAAGTACAACTAGCCCGATATTTGTCAGCGTGCCATCGTGTTGGTGTCGAGTGCGCGGCGGCTGTGTGGCGCGGCAGCGTGCGTCGTGGTTCGCCGCCGGGTACCGCGGTGGCCTCTGACCTGACCGGTGACCTCATCTGCCTGCCGCGGCGGCTGGGACGCCGTCCTCCGTACCTGTGGCAGCGCGGCCGGCCGGGCCGCGCTGTCGGCACGCTCTTCTCTCATCGCACTACTCTGCCGCCGCGCCTGTCGAGGAGCCGGGCCGATCTGAGCGGCCGCCGTGACGCTCCAGCGGCCGGGCGGCGTACTGCCCCGCGGCCAGCCATCTTTGTTACATGGTGTTTTTGGTGTGGTCGGAGTGTCGGGCTGCGGAGTGACGTCGACCGACGCGGTAACTGCCATGTGCCATGTCCCCGGGCGGCTCGGCGCCCAGTGCTCACTGCGGCGGTACCTGGTCCGACCGGACCGGGAGAGTCGCCGGAGACCTTTTGCCTGGGTTGGGAAGGGAAATGGACAAATGCACACCATATCTGTGTTTGTTCGCTGCTCTCCCGTGCGCGGCCGCCCGCGTTTTATTGTCTAGATCTTTTTCTCTATCTCTTTCGCTCTCTCCTTTTGCATGCCGCCATTGTATTGTGCAATATGCCTGCCTGTGTCGAGGCACTGGATTGAGTGGGAGCCCCTCGGCCATCATTACCGGCTGGCCGGAGTTCATCTGGCCGCACCCGGCCTCTCATAGAGACCGAGGCTGCCCCTCACATCTAGAGAGAATATATTTTACGAATGCTGTAGCCTGGCTGTGGAGCGCGGCCGGTCCAAGGGGCGGGTACTGAGAGTGTTGGACAGGATGGGTCAGTGGCGTGAGGGGCGGTGGTCTGTGAATGATCCTGCAGCCCCACGCCTCTCCGTCTCCGGTCCTCGGCGGACAGGGCGCTCCGCAGGCCTCGTGCCGACGGCCTGCCAGTTTAATCCGCTCTGTGCCGGATGCCCCCCCCCCCCATCCCCTCCCGGACCCGGGCTGTGTTTACCCAGCTCTGCCTCTGAGGCCCCGGATCGGCGCGGCGGTGCGGCCGGCAGACAATGGCTCCAGCCGCGCTTAGGACGGGCAGCGGTGGTCGGTGGTGTGGACTGGACTAGTGTACTGTCTGAGACCGGCCGGTCCCACTGCTGTGTATACCAGCCCAGGGCCGGTCCCACTGCCGTGTATACCTGCCCAGGGCTGATCCCACTGCTGTGTATACCTGCCCAGGGCCGGTCCCACTGCCGTGTATACCTGCCCAGGGCTGCTCCCACTGCCGTGTATACCTGCCCAGGGCCTGTCCCACTGCTGTGTATACCTGCCCAAGGCTGTTCCCACTGCTGTGTATACCTGCCCAGGCCGGTCCACTGCTGTGTATACCTGCCCAGGGCCTGTCCCACTGCTGTGTATACCTGCCCAGGCCGGTCCACTGATGTGTATACCTGCCAAGAGCTGCTCCCACTGCCGTGTATACCTGCCCAGGGCTGTTCCCACTGCTGTGTATACCTGCCCAGGGCTGTTCCCACTGCCGCGTACACCTGCCCAGGGCCGGTCCCACTGCTGTGTATACCTGCCCAGGGCTGTTCCCACTGTTGTGTATACCTGCTCAGGGCCGGTCCAACTGCCGTGTATACCTGCCCAGGGCTGCTCCCATTGCCGTGTATACCTGCCCAGGGCTGTATATACCTGCCCAGGGCTGTTTCCACTGCTGTGTATACCTGCCCAGGGCTGTTCCCACTGCCGTGTATACCTGCCCAGGGCCGGTCCCACTGTCGTGTATGCCTCCCTAGGGCCGGTCCCACTGCCGTGTATACCTGCCCAGGGCTGCTCCCACTGCCGTGTATACCTGCCCACTGCTGTGTATACCTGCCCAGGGCTGCTCCCACTGCTGTGTATACCTGCCCAGGGCTGTTTCCACTGCCCAGGGCTGTTCCCACTGCCATGTATACCTGCCCAGGGCCGGTCCACTGCCGTGCCGCCCAGCTCAGGGCGCCCATCTCCTGACCGCGCCAGTCGCCGACCCTGACGTCAGGATGACGCCAGCGGAGCCCCGCACGCCGCCCCTCTGGCGGAGGTCGGCGCCGCACCGGCCGAATCCTCACAGACGGCATCGACTGGAACAGGCCCAGGCTGGAAACGGGCCAGGTCTGAGCGGGTGTCTATTAATATGTCCCGTGCTGTCCCAATCCCGAGCCAGCGAGCCGGCGGGGGATATATTTGACGCCTGCATCATGGTTGGGAAGTGGGATAGGAATGCCCGTCCGACCTTCTGACGTATATGCTGTGAGAAATTGCCCCTCCGGCGACGGTGGCGTTACCATGGCAACAGTGCGGAGGACATTACATAACCGAAGTGAACGTCATTACGTAACGGAAGTGCCGGTAATTTATGACGTAAGTCTAAACAGCGGCGGCGGCAACGCGGAACACCTCAAGAGGATTGAGATTGAATGCGGAGCGGCGCGGCAGAAATAGCCGGGACAGGACGTGGCCGTCTGTCAGTCTGGCATTTAATGGACGGCGTCTTATGCCCTCACTGCTGTGAACATTATTGCATAAACGGTCTGTGATACATGCTAAACATTCAAATGCGGTCTTCGGTGCATTGAGTTTAGAGGTGGAAATTTCCAGCCGCATCTACAGCACTCCTTGATTTCTCAATGACTTTCCCCTGTACCAACCCTGTTCTCTTGGACGAGGTGATTTATCGTCCCGCGGGATCCGTACCGTTTTGTGACCGGGCCTCTCCTACTGTGACAGGGCGGTGCCGTACTGTGGTGGGCCGCCCCGTCCCCCCGTCCCCTCCCTCAGCGGCCGCCGGCTGGCTCCGTCTCACGCCCCGGGCCACTGCAGAAACGGCCGGAACACGGGCCACAGGGAGGAGGGAGGTCCGGCAGGTGCTGTCTTTAGGGCACCCACAGCCGGCCGTTCTGAGGGCGCCCCAGCCGGTCATTCTGAGGCCCTCCCCCCCAGCCGGTCGTTCTCAGGGTGTCCCAGCCGGTCATTCTGAGGCCCTCCCCCCCTCCAGCCATTCGTTCTGAGGGCACCCCCAGCCATTCGTTCTGAGGGTGCTCCCCCGGCCGTTCTGAGAGCGCCCCTGCCGCGGCCCGCAGGGTCCGGAGCGCAGTGTGATGCGCGGTGCAGCAGCACGCAGCGGACTCGCACACTGGGGCAGGACCGGTTCCGAGGCCCGCTCGGCGGCCGACCAAGGACACATGATGCAGCAGGCTGGGTAAATATTTACACTGGCGCCACGCACAGCCGTCCGGAGAATACCGCCAGAGTGCCGAGATTTGGGAGCTCCGCTCGGGAAAAGGCTAACCCAGAGTATAACAGCAACGCAATGCGCAATGCTACATTTTTGCTTCCTAATAGCTCCCGTTCCATGCAGCCTCACGCAGGATATGTATACGGTTCACGTACGAAGCAGCGATACGAGGCTACACGATACGACATCAATGCCTTTGATCTTGGAGTGCTTCCGTGTGTGGAAAGAAACATGCTCTGATTTTGGGTCTGACAGTAGAATGATTGCGCTCTTTCCGTAGCTTTTTCTCGGAGCTTTTAGTCTCCAACATGTAAAAAGTAATGCACGTCAATTAACAAATCGAGGTTGAGGGGTTGGTTGTTCCGCTGGTATCCCCATGCCGACGCCTATACGGTCCCCTGGCGTGGCTCCTGTGACGTTTGTTTCTATTCTGAGACACGGCCGCGGCCGCCCGTGCCGTGCCGTGCCGTGCCGTGCCGTGGCGCCCACCCCAACCCCGACCCGGGCGATAAAGCCGGCCGGGCCGGTGGGCACTGGGTACGACGGGCCGCGGGGGCGGTGGTCGCTGCTCTGCGTGGTTTCGACAGCGGGGCGTCACTCGCCGAGTGCGTGATGTAACGTGGCATCAGCCGCGGCCGCCGGTCCTGTGGTCTGTTGGTACGGCCGCCGCTGCAGCCGGTAAACAGAGCAGGCCGGCCGCCGACTCAGCAGGCCGGCTGGGCCGGGCCGCCGGAGAGGTACAGACTACCGACTACAGCCCCCCGGGGCCGGCACCACGACACGGCCACGTGGTCCGGCCCAGCCGGCTGACTGGAACGGCCCGCCGGCCCCGGCCCTGACCTGGCCTGCGACAGGCAGCGGTCCAGGCGCGGTGAACAGGACCTGACGTGACCTGCCCCACCACAGTCGTAGGTACCGGGCGGCACCTGACCTGACCTGACCTGACTCACCGCAGTCGGAGGTACTGGGCGGTACCTGACCTGACCTGACCTGCCCCTGTCGGAGATACTGGGCGGTACCTGACCTGCCCCACCCCAGTCGGAGGTACTGGGCGGTACCTGACCTGACCTGCCCCACCACAGTCGGAGGTACCGCCATCTACCGGGTCTGACCCTGCCGCTGACCCGACCCATCAGTATCATAGTACAATATCAGTCATCACAGTCGGAGGTCCTAGTCTCTACAGTTCACATAGTCTACAGTCCGCAGTCTGAGACCTGACCTGCCCCACCCGCCTCACAGTCAGGGGCCCGGCCCGGACAATTTGGGGCCGACAGTGGACAGTTTGGGTCCGACAGTGGACAGTGGACAGTGGATGAACCGTTTTCCGTCGGACAGTGGACAGTGGACACTGGCCATTTTTGCATAATTTTCCACTCCCCATTGTTGCAGAATATTCCACTATCATGAGTCATTTTTGCTTCAATTTTCCACCCCGACACCCAACACAAAAATCAATTTTGGACAGTGTCCGACAGTGGCCAGTGGACGGAGGACAGTCTGTATGTCCGCGATCTGCGCCTGTTGGTGGGTCGGCGGGTCACTGGGTCGGTCGGTCGGTCGGTCGGCCGCTGCTGCCGAGCGGGGGCGGCGTCGGAGCGTCGGACCGTCGTCAACCCCCTGTTACCAGGCCCACCTGATGACGTGTTCCGCGGGCCAGAAACAGTCGCGGCACGAGCTCGCCCGGACCGCCCGCTCCCCGGCGACGGCCACGAGCAGCGTTCAATACGGAGCACGCCGAGCACGACTGACTGACACAGCCTCTATATGTGGAGCATAGGTCGATACACATCAACGCCGCACCGCGCAGCTCCGGCAAATGCGTGCCAGGCCGAGGCCATGAATAGACTCGATTGACACTGCGGGTAACATCGGCATACAAATTGTACACGCATTGCCTGTGGAGGAACGTAGCGCATAGGTCACCTGTCGGTGAAATGGATTAATGGTATTTTCGTAAATGCGGTAAGTATTCGCTGTTGTTCACCTCGGTTGCAGGTAGATATAATTGGGAGCCCGTCAGAATGGCCGGCCAACGCGACGCCCACACCGCTCCCCGCCTACCGCACAATACGGCCGAACCGGAATGATAGTAAAACGGAAACGAAGCGAAGCCCTGCAGTCTCATTTTGGAGACAGTGGATATGAGTGGGATGCTAGGCACATGTTTGTTCCGGCGTTCTAAGCCCCATTCATATCAGGCACTTGTTGCCAAATCATACGGTGGCATTTCACGGGTGTAACAAGGCGGCAGTCCAGGGGCGGCCCAGAGGGAAGGAGTGACATAACCTGCTGGCGACGGTGACGGTGGCGGCGACCCACTGGAGACCGACAGACGACTTCTGACCTCCCCCTCCCCCCCGGTGATGACCGAGAGAGGAACCGGCCAGACGCCGGCCGCAGAATGTGTGACGTATCTGGCCAGCTGCCAGCTCGGCCAGCCCGAGAATAGCCGCTGCTGACTGCCAAGGCCAGGCCGCTGACCTCCTGCCCGGCCGCCGCCCCTCCATCTCCCCTCCGTCTGTCTGTCTGTCTGTCTGTGTCTGTGTGTTACCGGACATCACCGGCCGCAGGGCAGGGTTGGGGCAGAGCCGCACCAGTGACCGGGCCGATCCAGTCACCGCCGGCAGTGGACGACATGGGGCCGTGCCGGGACGGGTAGACCCCGATGGCTCAGGTCGGGTGGACCCCGCTGGCTCAGGTCGGGTGGACCCCGCTGACTCAGGTCGGGTGGACCCCGCTGGCTCAGGTCGGGTGGACCCCGCTGACTCAGGCCGGGTGGACCCCGCTGGCTCAGGTCGGGTGGACCCCGCTGGCTCAGGTCGGGTGGACCCCGCTGGCTCTGGTCGGGTGGACCCCGCTGGCTCAGGCCGGGTGGGCCCCGCTGGCTCTGGTCGGGTGGGCCCCGCTGGTTCTGGTCGGGTGGACCCCGCTGGCTCGGGTCGGGTGGGCCCCGCTGGCTCAGGTCGGGTGGACCCCGCTGGCTCGGGTCGGGTGGACCCCGCTGGCTCTGGTCGGGTGGACAGTAACGCTCCGTCAATCCCCTGGTACGGTCCGGCGTAACGCCACACCGCGCGGCACTACCGATTGCCTTAGGACCGGAGCGGAAGGCAGCAACGACCTTTGACCCGGTCTGCAATCCGGGGGAGGGAAGTGAAATCAGTCGATGACCCTGGGTATGCTGCGTCCTATTGGTGTTAAGGCCTCGAACCTGCAAATGGGCCGAAATCCCAGAAACCATCCCGACTATCGACATTCAGAGATGTAATTGTATTTTTTACATATGATATACTGGCATAAATTGTATTCAAAATGGGCACAATGCTCTTCACAGCGGCACGCTTCAATGTAGGGAGAGTGCGTCCCACCAATGCCAGCAAGTATTAACCAATCAGTCGACTGTAGATACATACCAGCCATTACTTACCGCTGTATGTAGCCGCCTGAGATTCACACGCAGCAGGTAAGTGCGACTAGCAAAATAAGAACTAAAGGGAATATTAATCGTAGCCAATCATGCACTGCCCTGATAAGGAAATTATTGATAACATTTTGTAATGCCACATGCTATGGTCAGAATTCCAATAACTCGTAACACTAACGTCCAAAAGTTGCGCCAATGAATCTGTCTTGAGAGAGTCTTCTGGAGACGAAAGCATACCAATTATAAATAAAAATGGGTTGACAATTGGTCAGCACTCAGCACCTATCAATATTTGTAAAGCAGCTCCAGATAAAATACAAACCTAGCTAATTAAATATATCAAGATAACAAATCATACTGTGAGCACCGATCAGCTCAATACCTACCGCAGGAAATCGTGCCACGATGAAACATCACATTTGTGTATCAAATAAACACATGACAGCCCCGGTGGCGAAAACGGAAAGCACACGATATTGACACGAGGTCCACGGGTCCAGCAATAGAGAGCACACATGAACGCTCTCCTGCCCCTGACCGTTCCTTCCGGGCAAACGACCAGGCGACGCCACGGTTACCATGACAACATAATCCCGTTACCACGGCGACCGGCGACATCCCGATGTAATGACTAGGTTTGTTGGTGAACGCCTGTCGCACCGCCCGCGGCGCCGCCTAGCGCCCTCCTGCCGTCTCCCCTCTCCGCCAGGCGGCGCTGGCGGCCGAGGGGCGCCCCTCTCCGCCCCCCTAGAGGTACCGGGGCTTGTAGGCGGCCCTACCGGCCGGAGTTAGCCCCCCTGCCGGGGCCCGTCTCGAACGACACTACAGGTGGCGAGGTTCGTACACGGGCGGCGGCGGCTTCTCGTCCGTCTGAAGCAGCGCCAGGATGAACCTGCGGACCGCGACACGCCGAGTCAGGTCTGGTTGGAACACCACAGCAACAGGCGCAGGACAGTCGCGAGAACGATGCAAAATAAACAAGTATTGTAGTTTTTCGCATTATGCATGCCTCGTCTAAAGGGAAGGAAAATATGTCCATTCTTGCTTTGAGGCCCAGTGCTAAGAATCAACAATGAAAAACATCGGCATGCGATCTTCAAACACTTCTGCCAGACTGTTCTGTTCGGTTGCGCAACTGACACAAATTACTCCTGTTTTGTGGGCAGCTCCTCACAGCAGCTCCTCGCATTCCCTCCTGATGAGGAAAGAATACGAGGAGTCGGGATCAGAAAATTGGTCAGTGGAGATGTAAGATTAGCAACGCAACAGGTAGCATTTTAAGACAAATTGCCCCTTGCTCGGGAATCTGGCATCCCGTACCGGCGCGTTCAGCACTCTGCTGGCATCCTGCGAGAACAGTGAGGGGTGCCGAACAAAATGGGGGTAACTTGGATCAGTGACGTCATCAAGCACAAGCCTGCATACAGCATAATTCTTAAAGAATTATATTAGACATGAAATCCCACTATAACGGGTGATCACTAAGTTTTGGGACAAACATTTGACATATTGGTCGTACTGTCGGCCACATCCTGCCAGTGCCGTCTGTGACTGGCTGCAGCCCGCACGCGCTCACCGAGCGTCATGATCATGACGCGCGGTACCTCCTCGTTGACGAAGGCCAAACACGGATTTGGTGTCTAAGATCTTCTTCAGAACGAGCTTCCTACTATACGCTTCCTACATGTCTTAGATATTTTATAGTTATGGGACGCAGATTGGAGTGCCTCGGGATGTAATTCTCGTCTCATTCCACCCAATAGATTTGGGTTCTATTCGGAAGCTGCACTGCCCCTGGGGCATAATGCACTCTGGGTCGTCTGCTGGATGTCGCTCACGTCCAAGTGTCTCATCAGTATGTTTTATTGAGCTTTGGATGGCCGTAAGACTTTCTGAATGTAGCTCCTATAGCTCCCACTAACGTTAAATTATGATGGTAAAAATCGAAAGAGAATTGTCGCTTTCCGCCATATTATGCGGATCATGTTACGTTTTCTTTGGACGCTGATCAACTGAGCAGGGCTTCCTTGGAATATCTAATTGTCATTTTGGGTGGTTCCACCTGTTTAGAAGTTGCAAACATCATCCGAGGTCGAATTAACAATATTAACTGAAGCAATGATACTAACTCAAGTTTGCTCTACTTTATATGCATATTGACGGATTTTGGCCACCAGATCTCGACCATGCTTCTTGGAAAAAGGCGATGATGTGGTAAAATATGATAAATATCAAGACTACGATAAAATTAAGACGGCTAAATTCTGCTTCGTACATGTAGCTAAATAAATGCTGCTTCGTATAGCTAATGGATCTTCCGGTACACAAAATTTCGCTCCAAAATAATGAAAAACGAACGAAAGGCGACATCTCAAATTTTGTCCAAAAACTACGTCATCGCACGTTACTTCAAACAGCTCAAGCCGTTACCTCTTTAGTGCAGTACCGGCCGTAACTGGCCGTAACTGGCCGTAACTGGCCGACTCGCTGTGGTGACCCAGTTACGCACCGAATATAACGAAACGCGACACAAGCTCGAGGTCAAGGGGACGGCAAAACGCACTTACA
The DNA here is from genome assembly GCA_031763405.1 of Balanus nubilus. Taxonomy (NCBI): domain Eukaryota; kingdom Metazoa; phylum Arthropoda; class Thecostraca; order Balanomorpha; family Balanidae; genus Balanus; species Balanus nubilus. Next base: position 11,231 of record JARFNZ010192872.1, read on the forward strand.
AGTACAAGTAGATGAAGAAGAATATGAGATAGAAGGTGATGAAAACCATAGTGTTGCGGGTGTGTTTCTGCAGCTGCCCTCCGTTCAGGATGTCGGCCGGATCGTAGATGCCGATGCTCCCCGGCCTCACGGACCAAATCCTGAACAAACAGCACAACCATGGCCAAATAAGATGTGAGGGTGTTGGGAATGATAAACAAATGGCTGTACCTGAACAGTATTGCTTCCCAAATCAAACACCAGCGGATCTGGGATGATCCGGCCAGCGGCCATGCCCATTTGCTCCCAACCCACCTGGAATAGGCGCATAATAGACACGTTCTGGTATCGAAGAAAGACTAAGCAACTTTTGCTGTATCACTTCTTAAGCTGATCAATAAGAAAATGTGGCCAATATAGAAGCTACATAAGAAACACGTCTCGGTCACAAATAATTTAATATGAGGAATTGGCGTTCGGTATAACCTGGAGTGTAGGTCAACTCGAACGTGAATTATTTTTGCGTTTACATATTACGTTTCCAGTGTACACTTCAAACCACCGCTTTGAAGCCTGAGAGAAACAACACACGATGAGTGATTCTTCTCTCAGTTGCCGTCGCCCTCTCACATCCTGCAGTTATCCCCGGCTTCTGGCTGGGCGATACAGTACGGCACCAGACGTTTACCGCTAGTGCCCCGAACGATAAGAAAGTAAGTAGACATTCACCTCCCGTCACTAGATGGCAGGAGTAGTAAACGACTTAAGATATGCTGTACCGCATAGCAATGCCAAGACTAATAATGGCATTCGCAATGATAGAGTGGGCAATTTATCATGTTGGTTTATTCTATGGAGGGTAACAATTTGGGAATACCCTTCAGATGATGGCCATGGACCGAGACGATACAGCGCCACATGAGCCAGTGGCAGGTACAGAGACTGACCTGTGCACTATCCAGAGGACTGGGATGTTACAGAGCCACAGGAGCCAGTGGCAGGTACAGAGACTGACCTGTGCACCATCCAGAGGAGGACTGGGATGTTACAGAGCCACAGGAGCCAGTGGCCTGTGAGCAGCAGCACGGCAGAGAGCAGAGCCTGGCCGCCGAGCAGCCACGGCGACCACTGCCCAACCAGATCAGAGTGATGAAGGGAAGATAGCAAACACATTAAGTCATGGTAAAACAAAGGCAATGCAATCAAAACAATGTTGTAAACCGGTGCATACATATTGTATTGATGCCTTTAATATTGAATTGCTCGACTAAATGACAGATTTTACTTTCCTCATGATGCTACAGTAACATAAAATTATAACTAACATTTTTGGGCATGTGGGTGATTGTTACCATAAGATAAGCACTTTAAATGAAGTGTTGTAATAGCATTTCTCAGTGATCAATAACTCAAGTATACATTGCAGCCAGGAACATCATTAACCAGATTGTTCTATCTTTTGCACAGTAACATTAGGAGTTTGAAATAAAGATGATGATCTACGAGGGAGATGCACCCTTTGGACACTTACCCAGTTCAGTTTGCTGCAGCACTCTCTTGCATTGAGGTAATCACACTCCAAATCAGATAGAGTAATGAGCTGTTCATCAGTTAAGGTCATAACAGAAAACACTCTAATGTCATCTTATAAGACACCCACCAGGTTTCATTTATGTTTCCACCTCTAAAAGAAAACATGACAACCGATATAAATCCTGACTGAAGCCCCATCAGGCAGAAGGACCATATGAATGGCACATGAGCAAATGAATACACAGACTTTAGTGATCCCATCAAGGGGTCAGTACTCTAGGTATTGATGAGTTCTCTGCTATTCATGATTTGTGCTGAAATGTAAGCTTGGTTCTTAAACTTCATACTGATGTTCTGAATCCAAAGTATGCCTAAATCATATCCCTAACAGTCAGCTCAGTTGAAGTATGGTGGAGAAGGGGAGCACACAAAGTGCATTGCACTGACAGGCACATCATGTTCAACACAAGGTCTAAAGGCCTAAACATGCTACAGGAAGACAGGTTTTCTAATTAATTGCCTTGCTAGTTTTAAGATGTTTAGATCCAAGGCCAGGTTTCATCAGTCATAGCATGTAATTCATAAAATGTTATTACATTAAATTGATTAATTGCACAAAAACAAGCTTCAATGTATAATGTATAAAGTACCAGGCAAACATTTTTATATCTTTCAAGAACTTCAAGAAAACATCTGCCCACTTCCAAATGGGTATGATACTTATGCCATCTTTTTAACACTCACTTACAAATCCAAAGCTCTCAATGGCAACCTAATTAAGGAACAACTTTTCCCCCTCAAGCACAATTTTTTTCCTCTCAGTCCCAACTAATTTGCAGTTCTTTGCCATATCTAGATGTTATTATCAACACAGCTAGCCCCATTTCAAAGTTGAATGGATGAAAATATTACTCAGAACCTGCTACTGCTCAACTAACAAGCACCACAGAAGCAAAAAAAAAACTGATAATAGAACTGACACCTGCTGCACTGCACTGCACATGCTTTGTCTCTTGCCATTCTTGCATGGTTGGTAAAGTTGCTGTTTCCTGGTATGCATTTTGTACTCTCTTTTGTACTCTTTTGATTTTGTGTGCTCTTTGAGAAGGGGAATATAAAGTTAATTAAATTAAATATGATTAATATTCATATTTTATTCAATTCATCCAACCATATCATGCTCTAGAGATCTAGGAGCCCCAGAACACAAAAGAGTACAACTACAAAATGCATACCAGGAAACAGCAACTTTGCCAACCATGCATTATTGTACTGCCAGATGAGCTAGGGCCAGACTTGACTGTAATATTACGGTCTCACTAGCTACAACATCTAACCATTACCTCAGAAAAGGAGGAAAATACTAAAAGGAGTGAAATCTAGCCGCAAAAATGTGTTATAAAGTTGGGAGTGAGTGCATGGTTTGAAAAGTTGCTCTTTGCCAGTATGCATTTTGTAGTTGTACTCTTTTGTATTCTGGGCTTTAGGTCTCCAGAGATGAACTGGATGAAGATCCAGAGATCCAGTTGGATGAATTGAACCAACTTTTATTGTTTATCATATTACTGTTGTTTATCACAAGTTGTTCCTTGTAATAAGTTGCTATTGAGGGCTTTTTAGTTGTGAGTGTCAAAAAGGTGGTCAAAGTAGTAAACCTCATTTTTATGTTACTGATTAATTGTATGCCCTTCCAAAGGATACAAAGTACACCAGCAATAGAAGAATCGACCCATTGTCCATCATGGAAAATGAGTATGTGAATGTGTCAAGTGTCTTCATCTTGGAGTCACCCAATCAGTCCCTCACAAGCTGATGTCACTGGAAGCAGGTACTTTATCAGCCAGCTTCAGCTGATGTCACTAGGAGCAGGTATTGTATCAGCCAACTTCAGCTCAAACTGAATCACAATAGGTTTGTTGATGAACAGTCTTCTGATTGAGCACCACACCAATCAGGTTCTGCAAAGATGGGTACAAGCAAACAGCGTCAATATGGTCAGAGGGTGGACATGTTCTTTAAAATAAATTTAGTCTTAACCTTTTTAATGGACAGATTTGCAAGATCAGAACCAGCACCAAGTAGAGCTTGTTGCGTAGGTCCTGACCTCTACCGTCCGATCGGAAATTCTGGGTAGCCAGTAGAATTTCGACCAAGGGTTTTAAGTGCCCAACATAGCCGGACACAGCCATTTCCACTCACTGACATCAACTGGCCTTGAGCACAGCTGCTGCCACTGACTGCAGAGCCGCAGGCCATCCCAGTCAGGAGCAAATAGCAAGTGCCTATGTGACCCCAAACCCAGGCTCTCAGTACCAGGTGATTGAAGCCCAGTACTCTCCCTACTGAGCCACTGGGGTTGGCTACATGTACACCTGTACTACATATACATGTGCTATATGTGCTATATGTACACCTGTACACAAAATTAAATATCAAAACCTTCATTGATGCAAATGATCAATGGTATGCATGATAACATACCTACATAAAAAGCAGATAAACAATAAAGATAACATAAAAAACTTTTATTTTTATTTTCAACCCAAAAAAAATGAGGTAAAACATGAGACCCATGTTACATGTTACCCATGAAACTTCACCAAAATTCAGATTTTTATCTGTCACAAGGCATGACACTGACAACCAACACAACAGCATTGAATAATGATGCGTTCGTGACACTAGAGATAAAGATGCATGATAAAGACAATGCTGATGTGAAACATCAGAATTCAGGATCGTAAAAAAGTTTAGTGACGGGATGTTCGGCACTAGGGCACTAGAGCAGTTTACCACACCAAACATGCCATTATCTATCAGCCATCTGTAGCCAGACTGCAAAGTATGGCACTTTCGACGAGATCTCGTTGGTGCGGGACTGTCCTGGCTGGTGCGGATTTGGTGC
>JARFNZ010192982.1:0-15647 GCA_031763405.1 Balanus nubilus
GGTGACGTCCCGGTGACCCCCCGGTGACGTCCCGGTGACGCCCCTCTGACGTCCCGGTGACGCACCGGTGACGTCCCGGTGACGTCCGGGTGACGTCCCGGTGACCCCCCGGTGACGTCCCGGTGACGCCCCTCTGACGCCCCGGTGACGTCCGGGTGACGTCCGGGTGACGTCCCGGTGACGTCCCGGTGACGCCCCTCTGACGTCCCCGTGACGCCCCGGTGACGTCCCGGTGACGCACCGGTGACGTCCCGGTGACGCACCGGTGACGTCCCGGTGACGTCCGGGTGACGTCCCAGTGACGCCCCGGTGACGTCCCGGTGACGCACCGGTGACGTCCCGGTGACGCCCCCGTGACGCCCCATAACGTCCCGTGACGCCCCGGTGACGTCCCCGTGACGCCCCGGTGACGTCCCCGTGACGCCCCGTGACGCCGTCCGTCACCGCCCGGGTCAGACTGAGGTCCAGCCGTCGCTCCGGCACGCCGCTCGCTGCCCCGGTCCGGTCGGCAAGGCACGTGTCAGTGACGTGGGGCGGCCGCCGGTCAGTTGGTGGCCGCCGCCGGCTGGTCCGGTTCACAGGGCGCGCCGTCGCCGCTGTCCGTTGTCGACTTGCGGTAGAACTGAGTCTGCCGAGACAGAGAGGCGTGCTCAGCATTCATGGCAGCATTTTCATTATTCACGCAGAACGTTTTTCATGATATACTACACGGGAGGATGGGACTAAACGTCTCATCCTGATCCATGAAAGATGAAGTCACCCACACTTGACACTACTGCTACTGCTGAGAGAGGCATTAGTCCCCCACTAACTAGACACTCCTCCCCGGAAGGTCTGAAAGGTCCCACACTATCAGGCAGCCGGTCAGCACACTAATCCCATCAGAATTCAATAGGCCCCCCATCTAGGCACTTCTCCAACCAGAGGGATTGGCACCCATCTAGACACCCCTACCGAGACAATGGACAGGTACCCCACTTGACAACCCCCTCAGATAGGGACAGCATGGTCATCAGGAGTTCCGGACGCCGCCTACTTCCTGCCACGTCCGACAGGCGGCAGCACCGTCGGCACCCACCACGTTTTGTTCCTCCAGCGGGCCACCGCCGACCGCCGGCGGGTTGGTGCCGTTGGAGAACTCGTCATCAGAATCGTCCGATGACGAGTCCACAGAGGTCTGGTGCGACGGCTGACGGATATCTGCGGGAAGACGGGGACGGGGGGGGGGGGAGAGTCAGGCCCGGTCCGCCGAGTGACAGCAGGGGACGGAGAAAGGGGGCACTGAGCGGCGGGGACCAGGCTGCCCCTGGACTGTCTACCCACCACCTAGACGGCAGTGGGACACGTGGCATGTGCTAAGGACGGGTGACGAGAGAAACTGCCTGCGTTTGTCATATCGAACAGAACAGACAGGGAAACGTGAGTCAATGACATGACAAATACGCGGGGTGGACAAAGATGTCCCAGCCAACAGTACAGAGGCGAATAAAGGCTGATAATGTCAAACATGGTGTGGCCAATCAAACTGCAATGGGGGATGGATGGCTAGGAGGGTTCCGTGATCGTTTGGGCTGTCGGTCGGGCCGGGCCGCCACAGCTGTCCGACGCGGTGAGACACGTATTGAGCCGAGCCGAGCTGGTGTGGTGACGTCAGTGGGAGGGGACGGTCGAGCCGTCACAGACGTCGACAGCGGCCATCCACCAGCGTCTCCCTGCGGACTGCCGCGGCCCGGACATCCCGGCTACACCACCAGCCTCATCAGCCGCAGACAGTGAACTGCCGTGCTCACCGCACAGACAGGACGTGACAGAGCGCCGTCCTACCACATCACAGCACGTCACACAGCGGGACACGCCGCTCTCATCGACCGACCTGGCTCCACCAAGACTCACTCACACGGCCAGCGGGGCACCGACATGCAGCCGCACTCACTCACATGCACCTCACCCGTCGGACGCTGAAAGTCAGCGGACGATGCGCGGGTCACGTCGTAGTTCGCATCAACAGGAATCAGTCGAGTGAAGTCGGAACAGACGGACCAAGCTTCACATGGAAACGCGACCGCACATAAGCTATGGTGAGCACGTATCGGATAATAATAATTTCCTGCGATGTTTAGGCGCGGAGATAAGATCCGCAGGCAGGCATTAATGTCTCCACCTGGTGTCTCGAGTAAGACGCGCTTTTGCCTGTTGTGTCCGCTTCTGAAACTCAGCACAGGAACTTCCTCGTAGTAGTTCCAATTACAGCGCATAGATGGCTCTGTAGAAACATAGCACATATACACGCCTGTTGCATGCTGCGCCGCTCAGCACAGCACAGTAGTTTCTATTCCGGCCCATAGATGGCTCTGATGTGAACGCCTGATGCATGCTGTACCGCATGGCGTAGCAGTACAATTCCGGTCCATAGATGGCTCTGGTACAAACGCCTGATGCTCTGTATTGCTGTATTGCTGTATTGCTGTATTGCTGTATACTCTGTATTGCTGTGCCGCATGGGTCGTCGGCATTCACAAAAAGTAAAACGGAAAAGGACCTTATTAAGATCTTTAAGATATTTTTTTGCAAAGTTCTTTTCAAGGTACCTCCAAAAACATTTCAAATATAGAACTATTTTATGCATCTTTTAAGTACTTTATCAAGCAATAATGCAAGGAAGATATATGATGCACTTCAGCTGCGGATGGAGATGCTTTTGCGCAAATCAAGATTTATAATGGGGGCCTTTGCAATAGACACTAAACGTTTAGACCACTGAGGCCTAGCGCACACCATGCTGATCGTCGTGGACCTCAGAGCCCCAGCTGGGAGCCATCGGTAACCACTACTCCGATACCCACCCCCACACAACACACATCCCGTAGACCTGCCACACCATGCTGCCACGAACCCCTGGCGCTGTCGCTCGTCCCCTATGAGAACAAAAACACCTCCCGCACCCGACACTCCGGGCACACCATGCTCCAACTCTCACCGACTCTCAGCCCGAGCATACCAGTCTGAAACTCGGTCCCACATACGGTCTGCGCGGCACACTGTGTACATTGAACACCCCGGACACAACATGCTGAGGGCGGCTCTGCCCGACAGTCGGGGAGCACCAGCCTACACAGTCCAACACCGGAACCCACACAGCACGCCCGCCCCGTCCTCCCCGGAGACACTCCGGCAGCGGCGGCGGCGTCTCACCGAAGCTGTCCCACCAGAGGGAGACCTGGGCCAGCGGGGTCGGCATTCGCCGGTGGTGGTGGGCGGCCGGCGGCGGCACTGGCCGCGGAGCCAGGTGGGGCTGGGGCCGGGCAGGGCCGTCTACAGCGATCACGCAGCCGACTGGTTAACACGGACACACAATGTACAGCCGAGCAGGCACGGACAGCAGCAGGTTAAGGGCCGACTGCAGGACATCACGGACGTACCAACGGGGGACAACACGGGACGAATACGGCGGCAGCACGCGGCTGAAAGACCATGTAACACTAGCTGATATTGTCACTGTCGCCTAGGGCATGTTTGGTATCTGGAAAATATTCTACCAGTGGACGATTCTTCAATATATTACTTTTTTGTATAGGGGACTGTGAAAAATGGAAAAACTTGGATCTTGGACAATAACCCAGTATTTTCCAGGTGCCGAACGCAGGGCCAGTCTGTATGCAGCATTTGAATACTGACAGTGACGGCTGAAAAGCATGACATACAGACGATCTATATAACATGCTGATTAACCAGAGCAGGGTAAGTGAGCCGTGAGGCATCAGCTACTGGGACTAGCAGCTTTCATTGCCTAAGCATGTGAGTGCCGTCGCCGACCCCATGAACAGTGGAGCCGGGCCTCCGCGGCCAAAGCCAGCAGCAGATGAGTGTACTACAGCTGTGTACCGCAGTGTTCGGACACCGTGTGTACCGCGGTGTATATACGCTGTGTGTACGGTGTACAGGCGCTGTGTGTACCACGGTGTACGGGCGCCGTGCGTACCACGGTGTACAGATGCCGTGTGTACCGCGGTGTACGGGCGCCGTGTATACCACGGTGTACAAGCGCCGTATGTACCACGGTGTACGGGCGCCGTGTGTACCGCGGTGTACAGGCGCCGTGTGTACGGTGTACAGGCGCCGTGTGTACCACGGTGTACTACAGCTGTGTACCGTGGCGTACGGGCGCCGTGTGTACCGCGGTGTACGTGGTACAGAGTACTGACCTCGGCTGTCGCCGGCCAGCCGGTTGTCGTCGGCCTTGGCCCTGCTCAGCTCGTCATAGCAGGTGAGACAGACTCGCAGGGGTTTGGCCGACTGGCTCGACAGCACCCACTTCTTGTTGGAGCACGGGCCGCACACCACCTTACCGCACTTCCTACAGAGGAGAACAGGGCGACACAGTCAGGTCAGGTCAGGTCACGGGCCGCACATCACCTTACCGCATTTCCTACAGGGAAGAACAGGGCGACACAGTCAGGTCAGGTCAGGTCACGGGCTGCACACCACCTTACCGCACTTCCTAGAGGGGAGAACAGGGCAGCACGGTCAGGTCAGGTCAGGTCAGGTCATGTCAGGTCAGGTTAGGTTATGTCTACTACATCAAATAACTGTAGATTCACTATAAGTGCACAGCCCAATAAGGCAAAGCCCAGCTAACAGGCAGGCGTTGCCATTACGTTGTGGCAAGGTTGCGAAACGACGTGACAACGTAATCTGGTGAACTCCAGGAACGTTGTCACGAAGCTGGTATGACGTTCGCACAACGTTGTCGCGTCATATTAGGCAAGCGTGACTAACGTGACGATCATAATCGTTCAAGAAATAGTAAGACAGTGAATAGACTCAATTTAGGCCATTCGACCACAATGCGAGAAGTTTTACATGGTTTACATGTTTTACAAGTTACGGAAACGATGTTGTAACATGGTTATGTGATACCGTTGATACGTTTAAAAATAACGCACGGACAACTTTGCTGTCCGGTACATTCACAACCACGACGTAAAATTCCGCCCTTGGCTCGCACAAAGTGCCATAATGTAAGCTGTTAGCTGGGAGCCAGCTTCAGTACCGCATGACTAAGAAACACAATGCAGCGCATCCCGAGAAACAGGGCATTTACAGAGACGCTCCAAGCCTGTCAGCCGGATCGAACTGCACTGGAACCCCCACTGATCGCCCGATATCAGCCTCGCCTGGGGTAGACGGGTGCAGGCGGGTAGCCCCTACTCCGAAACAGGACCCGACGACCGGGCACGATGTACATAGCACATCGTGCAGGGGAGACCATTGGCATCCCCGATCACCGACAGTCATGCAGGCCAGACATTGACATGAGCATTGACCCAAGACGCCCATATAAAGACATTGCAGCCCTGACATCATGAAATCCTGTACCAACGTCGGACGAAGAGCACCATCGGGATGACGAAAACGACAAAATAGGTGCGACATTTCGAAAGCAGTCGGCTCTAGTTAGCATAAGCAGTGGGCTAGGGGCATAACAAGTATAAACTATGGGCTATGCGTAGCTAAAATCAAAGCACAATGTTGATTCATAACGAAAATCACCAGGGGCGCGTGCTGTTGTCATTCCAATAGCTAATACTTTTTCTAGGCTGTTCATGTTCATTTATCAAAAAAAATGTTCGTGACATACTGCAGCACACCTTATATATCCTGTTCAGCACCATACCAGCGCGCATCACGTACCTGCAGTGGTGGCGTCGGTTGATGATTGTGAACTGGCTCTTCTTGCAATGCATACAGCTGCCGGCCTCTGTGTCAGGCACCCATACGGCCGCGTGGTCGGTGGCGCCCAGCTTACCGCCTGCCAGACAAAGGTCAGGTCAGGTCAGAACCGAGTCAGGTCAGGCCAGGCCAAGGCAGGTCAGGTCAGGCCAAGGCAGGTCAGGTCAGGCCAGGTCGGGTCAGGCGAGCCTGTGTCGCACACCTTGACAGCCACATCTGACAAGGCTGAAACACTTAACATTGGCCCGGTCGGACGCAGCCTGCAGTAGGACTCAACATACAGTCACGTCAGCCGACGGCGACATGCGATCTGACCCACATTCACGGACTGAATACGATCCACCCGCATGGTAACTGTCTGATAAACCAGCCAACTGACACAGCTACAAGTTCGTTAACTAGCGCTATGCTTCAGCGTCATATCGACCATAAACCTGCGTCAAAAACAATGGAAATCTGTTCGCTCTTTCACCACACACGATAAGGATCATATAAGGATCATAAGGCACATGTCTTATGTCGCATGTACCGTTGTGGATGTGGGGTGATCGATCTGCTTGATCAGCTCTGCTTGGTGTTGTTTTTATGTGTTGAACGGTTGAGCGGGTCAGACCACATCTCTGCCAGCCGGCTGGGGCGACCCAGCTCAATGCAGCATAATCAGAGCCTTCCTAAGGTCAGCAGAGGCTTATCATCCAACCCGGGATAACAATGCACACAGTGACGGGTAATAGTCAGCAACACATTCCACAGAGATTAACAACAGACAGACAAAGCATAGCAGACATAGCACAATAGTCATAGCCTACGCATAACATGCGGACAGACGGCAGACACCGTGCCGAAACTGTGATCGTGTTAAGTAAGGTGGCACACAAGCGGGTACATATTCAAACCCAGACAATTAATTCAAAACGCGACCTTGACCAATGCACATACGGGTATGCCATTGCTTTCACGAACAACGCAACACAGAGGAAGAGCCAATATCAAGGTGACCCAAACTTTAAGAACACATTCCGCTCGAGAACAAAGCCGGACATGTGAAACAGAACCAGCGGGATAAAATCAAGAAGCATTTTACTGCATGCTACATTGGTTACAAACTTATTCATTCTGACGAGATCTCAGACCGAAAGAAGTTAGTGGGCCGTTCCTACCAGGTGATCGCGAATGAATGTCCCAAAAATATATAAGCCACGTGCAAAAGTAAAGTAACATTTTTGTTTAACAAAGCACATGCAGAGATGCTTATAGCCCGCTTATTTTCAAAAGGCAAACGGTCAAAAGTGCCCTCCGCAAATAATCCCAGATAGCTCCAGGCAAGGCCGTAGAGGCTCCAGGCTTCAATGAATGAAATTTGAGACACGCACGTGACAAATTTGAAAATACACCTATGACCGTTTGCCTTTTGAAAATAAACGGGCTGTAGTAGACATTGGGTCATTTTGTCTGATTACCATGTGGAACATATATACCGTTTTAAATATTTAAAGCAGACAGCCTCAGCGATGCTTCCAGCACCCACCGGAACAACCAAGGTGACTGCAGAAAATGTCGAGAAAGTTAGGTCGTTTTTTCCTGAGCAACATACAATTTGTAACACGTGATAAATGCCTCGCGAGTTTGAGATGGGATACGCAACAGTTTGTAAGATACTCAGGAAGACCCTGAAATGCAAGTATTGGCCGTATCTCCTGCGCCGACCGTCAGCCTGGATCAAGACACCAAGGGAAGAGGCAGACGAGTTTTTTAAGGAGTTTTCAAATACAGCCACTTAGCCCATAGGGCTGTGGACTTGTAGAGTGCTTCTCTCACGTGACCATGAGAGGAAAGTTGATGAACATGTTGCCATAAACGATTTTCAACTGATACCAATCGACTTAGCTCTCGATGCTTTAGCGCATTTCAACTGACCTGTTCATAGTAATCGTCCTATTGAGCTGAATTGCCGAAGTGCCGAAAAATGGTCATTGTGACTAAAAAGCTCACTTGCACATTCAAAGTTGTAATATCACAAAATGACCCGATGTCTACTTTGCATCTCCGCACGCGTTTTGAAATATTTTGTTTACCTTCGCACGTGATTTTATTAATTTTGGGACATTCACTCTCAATCACCCGGTAAAAACTTTACACTTAGGTGCACCAACCAAGAAGCTCAACTAAAGCATCATCCGTGCGAGCGTCCTACTCACTCTTTTTGAGCAAGTCGTCGACGCACTTGTTGATGTGCGCCATCCACTCTGCCTTCTCGGCGGCGGTGGCGGCGTACACGGCGAACGACTTGGTGCGGGTGCGCACCAGCCAGCCGTTCTTGAACTGACCCTCGTCCTCGAGCGACTCCAGCTTCACCTCCTCCAGCGGGATGATGCGCTGACAGTTGTACTGCGGACACACAGAAAAACAAACAGGGTGATGTGATGCCGACAGCCATACTGCGGACACCAGAAGACAGATGCTGATAAAACGCCGACTGTTATTGTACTGCTGATACGAAGAACAGGCTGAACAGAAACAGACAATGATGTGTCGATGGCTATTGTACACAGACACACACACACACACGTACTGAAATGTAGCAGTTTTACTATAGACACCAAATAGGGATGAGATCTACGTCAAACCAGCCGCTGCTGTACCGCACGTCAAGCCGTAGGCGGTCTCACAGCTGCAGGGTTGACACACAATGTCAGCATACGCCAGCATGACACAGCGTTGCACGGCGCGAAGCCTGCCAACAGTGGCGACACAGGAGTTCTGCCCAGCCAAGACACAAGCCAAGACTTCAGGTCGTCGGTAAACGTCAACCAAGAGTACTCAGTCATCAAAGGATGCTGAAATCAAACGATTGCATACGCGATGCGTTGAAATACAGATTATCTTGTTCTTAATATGCGCGAAGATTACACTAAAAAGCCCATGAACATACCGATGACAACTCAAAGCTGTTTAAATTGCATAGTCCGCGCATAATAAGACATTGCATGATGATTGCTTTAGACACAGGGTTGTGAAATCCAGCTGCTCTCTGCCACCGTACCGTAATTATGACAGTAATTATATCCAGTTCTTAGCCTCACGCCACATACCTACTACCAGTACAATGAAGCACACACTTCCTTCCCGCAGACCGCCATACACCGCCGACACTTCACCTTGAGGCTTTGTTTACCGCATTGTTTCCATTCAATTAAGACCTACTGCGAGAATCAGTACATCATCAAAACAAAACCCCGGCAGCCTATACCGTCATTCGTGAGGCCGGCGCGGTGTCACCCTTCCTGGTTGTCAGACCTGCACGGTGTCACCGTCCCCGGGTGTCACCCTCCCGGGTGTCAGACCGACGCGGCGTCAACCTGCCGGTGTCGGGCCGGCCGGCGGTGGTGGCAGGGGGGCGGTGACACCTGTGCGGCCGGCGGATCGTCGACACACATTCCCCTCTGACGGCCTACAAGTGGTGCGACCGCGGCACCGACACTGGCACCCGGTACATGAACCCCGGGCCCCGGCAGGTGTGCCGAGCTCCGTCCGCTCACCTCCCGACACACACAGACAGACAGACAGACAGACAGACAAACGGACAGAGGAGAGCCATCGATCGGCATCAGAGGGAGGCCCCAAAGCTCCTGCGGCTCGGCACGGCAGCTAGACCACCTGAGTGAACGGACCGCGGCACGGGCTGTCATTAATGCGCCAGCACCGACGACAGTGAACAGACTGCTCCACGCACCGCGCCATGAATTCATTTTGCACATACCGATTCTCTGCAACAGTCGGCCTACACTAAAAGAAATTCCACTGTCATATAAAGCGAAATGTGTCCAGGTCAAACATCGCAGATCAACGTTTTTTTCCTTTACCTACGGCGGCGAGTTGTTTCTGGTCCGATAAGACCTAACCTTATGACGGACAGATCACGCACACAGTTCGTGTAAGCTCGGTACACTGAACGTTTGTTCGGTACTCGAGAGCGCCGTCGGTAGACAGAGACATGCCGAGCGGCACGCTCCGAGTACCGCGTCCCACTTAAGATATCACCACCAGCGGCACTCAACAACAGCACATCCCGCCTACCGGCCGTGCTCAAGAATGCATGTCCAAAAAATAATTAAGTCACGTGCTAAATATTTTTCTTTGAAAGAACGTGCAGATGTGTTGAGTGAACTTTGGGTCATTCTGTCTGATAGCCATTTTTGACATGAAGGTGAACTTTTGTGGTCACAACGACCAATTATGTCACAGGGCCATGATTTGGCAATTCAGTCCAACAGCACGCTTACCGCGAACAGGCCAAATGGATTGCGAGGAAGTATGGGGAGCTGAAATCGTCAGGTGAAGGCTGGAAGACGTTTGGGCACGTTTGTATCTTTTCACGCGTTCTACTGAAGTTACCGAATCGGAATGATTTCAGAAGACTGATTTATTATTTCAAGCAGACAGCCTCAGCACCCATGAGAACAACCAGAGTGGTTGCAGATAATGCAGAAAACGCAAGAGCTTTCTTCTGAGCGACCAACCACACGTGTAAACACGTGATAAATGCCTCGCGAGTTTGAGATGGGACACGCGACAGTTTAAGAGGATCCTCAGGAAGACCCTGAAATGGAAGTATTGGCTGCAACTCCTGTGCCGACCGCCGGCCTGGAACAAGAGATCAAGGGAAGAGGCCTTCGAGTTTCTCTTAGGGTTTCCACATAATGCCATTTAGCCCATGACAGGGCTGTGGAGCGCTCCTCTCACCTGACTATGAGAGAAATGCTGATGAAAATGTTGCCAGAAACGATTTCAAACTCACACCAATCGACTTAAGCTCCCCATGCTTTCGCGCATTCCAACTGCTTCTTGGCAAACGTGTTGTTGGGCTAAATTGCTGAATAATGGTTTTGGGACACAAATTTGTCGAAGTTGTGACCAGAAAAGCTCATTTACACGTCCAAAACTGCAAACAAGCACCACCACCCAATGTCTCCCTGGCATGTAGGCATGTGCTTTAAAAAAAGGTCATTTTACTTTCGCGCGTGAATTATTTTTAGGACATTTATTATCGATCTCAGTAATGCCGGGCAGCTATGGAAATGGTCTATCTCTATATACGGCCTTGGGTCTATCAAACATTGATGCGGGGGAATACATTATCAAACTTGTCTGGTTTTAGTGTTCATATACGGTTCGAAATCTCAGGCCGCATGGCGTATGTAGGTATACCACGGCGCTCGACACCGCGCGGGGGTGAGCTGAGCTCCTCTGCCAGAGGTCACAAGGACCGCTAAACTCCAGCCAATTAGCATAACGCACTGCAAACCTAGTGCATCCAATACAATGATTTGTTACAAGCAAAACACAGCGTATGTCTAGCACATCAGTTGAACACAGAACAGGCACCTCATAAACGCGCATTGGAACTCTACTGTGCTCGCCGGTGCCTAATTACGCGGAAAGAGTGTCAGTGGCCTTTTGGAGCTCTATGCACATGGCCAATCTCCAGATGGTTTGCCGCACCGAGCAAGATGAAACCAAGGACACATTTGTTTACATTCAGAGCATAGCGGTGAGCACACCCGGGGCAACTAATGTCCGGTTTACAGGAGGCAACTAGAGCCCACGAGTCGATGCAGATCCACCGCAAATCACGTGCTCACAATGACACATGTGGTAGGTCAGTATGACGACAGGCAGGCTCAGTGTTCAACGGAGATTACATATGGGACCAAGTGATGTTGAACTCAACTAGAAAACTGCAACTATAAACACCAGTTGCACTCAGACCTAAGGAGAGATATTAGTGTACATACTCAGGCTATCGAAACATTTATGTGTCCAGACACGCAATTTCCCACTTGCACTGCTGTGTGAACAACGCCACAAAGGTTTGACCCATACGTACTGCGAGACACATATCCTGTTTGTTTAACAGTTGGTTCAACAACTTATCAAACGTGTTGTAACAGCTCACTTGAATAAACCAATTTATCTCGACCACAAATTTATTGTGCGCTTTCAAGGCGGAGCGGCCACAGTCTACTAGATCCTTGTGTCAGCGAGTAGGAGTGAGCGGAAGGAGGGCGGGGAGCAAGCAAAACAGAGAAGAAAAGAGAAGAGAAAGAGAAAGAGAAAGAAAATGAGAAAGACGGCGAGAGCGAGAGGGGAGACGAATAAGTTGACCTTCACAAGCCGACCGTGATGCTAAAACGAAATCACCGATTCTAAATGTCATGCAACGAATCTCCGTGGAGCTGTAACAATGAACGATCAGACAAGGCACTGAAGTAAAAAGTGCGGCACTCCAGGAACCGATATTCTCAGAACACTTGTCAATGACAGGCTTGAAAACCTTGTACAACTGCACGGCATGACATGAAATGCATAATGCATCATTGCTTAAATGAACCTCCGCAGACACAACGAATTGACAAATAACTGTTGCAAGTCTTCATGAGATTTAGACACATGAATCATGTACAAAGTGGCATTGCAAAGGTTGCCATCAGGGCACGTCTTTATCTATCAGAAGCTTCCACTTCAGTTATCACGTCTCTTGACGGCTACCACATCTGTTATCAGAAACCCTCCAGCCTCGAGTTTCGAAAAACGTGTCAGCGTTGCCACGAGTAACGTTACAGCCCACAGCTCTACATCATCATGAGCCCCGCCGATCTCCATCGTGCCCCGTCCCGTCCGAGTCGCTCCAGCTGCGCAGTACCCACCCACCGGTCCCTCCCGCCAGCTGTGGGCGGCGGCTTGTATTTCGCCGACATATCACATGGCGGCCGGTGCGGCCCACAACAGGCCCAGACTGGCCGGCACGTCCCACCACCCAGTGACGTCACAGGCGGGGCAGCGGTCGGGCTGGGACCGGGGGGCTCTCAGGTGATGATATCGCACGGTACTATGACCTGTATATTATCAGGATCAGAAACTCTGACATGGTTACTTCATCGCAGATAACTACAAGGGAAAACACGGTCAATGTCCCACCGATAGGCCACACTGAATCATTTCACTGAATCATTTCACTGAAGTGCCATACGACAGGGTTCCCCACTTGGCGGCAAGTTGCCTGCGTGGGAAGTGGTCGGGGCGAGCCTTGCTCACGTCTATGGGCGGTGACTCGTGATGCGAGGGTGATGTCATGACTGGAATAGCTTTACGGCGTGGCAACGCAATCACGTCATGTTAAAAAATAACGTCAGCGTCACAACCTCGACCGCAACCATTCTATTGGGATAGCCAACATCATGTGGCCATTGGGATAGCCAACATCATGTGGCCATGACAACCAACATCATGTTGCCATGACAACCAACATAGGACCAGGATTCGACGTAGAATTTAGGACACACCCGGTAAAGAACACGCAGGCAACTCCGTCTTTGATGATTTCACCAGTCTATACATACCCTATAATACATCCCATCGGAGAGCAAATAGTAAAATGAAAAGCCCGAACCTAACAGGGCCAAGATTCCAGTCCGTCGCTCACCTTTTTCTTGTTGATGACGATGTTTCCGTAGATGAGGATGTCGTTACAGAGGAAGAACTGGCGCGGCTTGGGCTTCTTGCGGCACATTTTGGTGAGCACGCCCTCGCCGACCAGCACGCGGCCGGGCACGGCCAGCGGCTGGCCGGAGCTGCCGAAACAGCTCTCGACGATGGCGATCCGGCGCGAGTTGGCCTCGCTGTTGACTGTAACGTACAGCAGATTGTCGTCAGCCGGCGCGGCCGCCATGGTCCGGCCGCGGCGCCGACACGACCCGCCGCGTCACACAGGGTCACGCACAGAGTCACCGGGTGACGCCGAGTCACGCACAGAGTCACCGAGTCACGCCGGGTATCACAAGGCCATACTTGGTGTCCCCACGTCTGCTAGATTTAACTCATCCTCACTGGGCTCGGAGTCCCTCCACACTGAGATAGGGATCGGCCAGGTCAGACGACGTCACACCACATCACACTCGGTGTCACTCGGGGTCACCTCTCACACCCGTCCGACCGCCGCTGGTCACACGGCTCGCAGTGCAGTGTCGGCCGTGGCCACAGGACCGTGTCGAGCCCGGCAGGCGCTCGAATCTCCCTCACTGCGCAGGACAACAACAACGCCGGGCCGGCTGCGAGTCAGCGCCGGGTTTGTTCAGGTGCGTCCGGCCCACTATCACAGCACCAGCCCGGCACAGCACAGCGCGGAGCGACTCGACACAGTGCAGTCCGTCCCGGGCGGCAGCGGCACGACGCGCCCCACCGCAAGGGGTGCCAGGGGGCGTATCACACGGGGCCCAGTGGCGGTCTGCAGCTGTGCAGGGGGCCCGGTCCCGGCGGTCCCGGCGGCGGCGGTGACACGACTGACGCCTGCCGAGCGGCGCTGGTCGCGCGCGGCTCTGTTTACAGCCAGGGCGAGCCGGCCCGAGCCCGGCACGTGACACCTGACCGCGCCGTTCCGACACCAACTCCGGGCCGACTGACAGACCGACCATCAGCCGGCCAGCTCGGCCAGTATCAGCCGTTCTCAGCCGGCAATCAGCAGTGATAAATCCCCCAGCAGAGGTAGCCAGTACCCTGCACGGGAGCCGGTAATCCCCCCTCAAGGCGATACAACGGGGAAAAAACGGCGACAGGAGCCGGACATTGGGGTTCGCTGCATACCGTGAGTGATTGCTGAATGTCACCTGAACTGTTCTTTTCATCCCCGCAAGTCGCGATGAAGCCATCACACGATTCGATGTTCGTGGATGCATTCCACATTCTGTATTCCACAACAGACCCACGGTTGATGACACTCCGTTTCAGCCTGTAAGGCGATTACCAGACCACAAAACGTGAACACTCTCTCGGAAACCACCGAACCACGCGGGCACGGGCCGCTGCGGGCCTCTGCTCTGCGTCAGAAGGCCATGACCAAACGTCACAAGACGGTCGGTTCTCGACACGACAATGGGCCGGTCACTGGTGGACCTGATACACCAGGCATATCACACACATGATCAGATGGTACGTCTGATGATGCAGCAATATCTCAGTATAGCTCAGCTCAGCAATAGCTCCACCCAGGAGCCCAGGCGGGATCAGCAGACAGCATCAACTATCAACTGCCCACTGGCCGCGGCAGGCGGGGGCCGTCGCCCGCCGACCGTGCCGGCAATGGGCCGAGTTCTCTCGAGCCAGCATGCCAGACACTCTACAGCCGGGGTCAAAGGTCGGCCGTCCGCCGCTGGCGCGGTGGCCGACGGAGCCTGCCGTGCCTTGCCGTGCCGGCCGTGGTTTGTGGGTCACTCGACACGGTGGACGGGCAGGATGGAGGCATTGGGGGCGGACGGTGCACGAGCCAGATATAACCGGCCCGGTGGAGCTAAGCCGGGACATGTGATATGTCCCTCCCCCTGCTGGAGGATCAGCGACAGATGACCTAGGCCTGGGTCACGTCAGGTCAGGGGCAAGTCAGTTCTGGGCCGTCAGCTCCGGGCGCCCTCTCTCGAACATCGCGGCGAGGCAGACCTGCCGTCATCGGCCATGCTGGATCCCCTACCGACGTCACGGTCTGCGCCACCACCGCAAAACCTGCGAGGAAGTCACGACATGCCCGCCGCCGTGCCGCACTTCCCGCCCCCGGCAGCCAGAGGTCACGGGACGGGGTGGGAATCGGGGGCAGCATTCCACCACTCCCGTCAGTTCACAGAGACAACCAGAGGGTCGTGGGCGAGCATCAGGAAGCTTCACAGTTCGCATGCGACCAGTATAAATGTATGCTGACGCTGAGCGAACTGGCTGATATCAGGTACGAACCTAGGATTTGGCCAAGGGGGGGGGGGTCTCCCGGGGGCCCAGTCGATTAAGGGGGGCCCAACTCGACGGGGCCAACAACTACAAGAGCTGAACTCAAAAACAAGGAAAATCGAATATTTGAGGCAAAACTTAGCAAAATG
>JARFNZ010193093.1:0-15645 GCA_031763405.1 Balanus nubilus
CATACCTGGATCCGCCTATGCGCAATATCAAATCTAGCCTCTAATATCAGGATTTTTAGCAATTCAAGCATGATATACCATCATATCGTGCCTAGCAAACCCAAAAAATCACCAGATAATCCCGAAAAATCTCCAGAAATTCCCCATTTATTAAATTCTTGAATACGCCTATGATTTTTTTTAAAAGTTATGTTCTGGTACGTTAAAGTCATATATGTTAGAAGCTCAAAATCGCTTTTTGTATAAAGATCGGTTGAAAACCGTGGTTACAATAGCGTTTAAAAATACCCCGAAATTGCCGTTTTTTGGCCCCCCAGCCCCTTATTTTTGGTTTTACTTGCAAGGAGAGATCTCACCATGGCGCATCGAATGGTGTTGTTCTTTTTTAAATCGGCGGAGCGGTTCACGAGATCGTTGGGGGGTGGGGCAGAATCTGCCCCCCCCCCTGCAGGTTAACGTTATTCTGGCCGCCCGCAGGGAATAGGGTTAAAAGCTAGGTTCCAAATTTGAGAAGCATTCAATTGATCCCTCCTGACTTTTGTCCCATCCCGGTATATACCACATACAATATGGTTATCTAACGGACGTATAAGTTGTCATGATTATCGATTTATAACTAATTATATGGGTGTTCTTCAGGGAACTTCGCTTGGTCCTCTTCTATAATATATTTTAACCAACTATGCAAAGATTCCCATTGCAGAGGCACGCATACCTACAGAACGTACCGTCATAATACCTTGCTTAAGTTTCAGTCGTGATAGCTAATTGCTACCATAGCACGATCTGCATCTTGCTTGGCACGCGATTCCCTCATCTTGAATTGAAAGCAAACGATTAGAACACTCTGCTCACTGTTATCATATTATTTGTATCCATCCCAACCCAAACACTAGTTAGTTCCGCGAGGATGCACTTCTCATGACAACCCCACGCGGGGAACATGTTCTTTCTGTTCGACAGAACGCTCTTGGAGCCCTATCTGTACTCGTCTAAAAATGCAACTTCATACTTATCAACCTGTTCAGTGTTCATGAGCGTCAGCAGATTCCTCAGCGCTCCCACCTACCATCGTTGACGTTCTTAGCATTTCGCACGTCCGGAACTGTTTGAAGGGATTTGGCAGCTGGTCATCGAAAAACACTTCAGGGATAATCAATCTTGGCTTGCAAGTTTACCTCTGGCTGGTTGGAACGCGATCACGTGTCGAAGGTGAGGGATGAACCAGGAACCCGTCTGGCTCAACGTCCGCCAGCTGTGCGCGCTCTTCATCTTCTTTTTCTCCACTTCTTACGACTTCTCGGCGTCGGCTCTCGACTCTCAACTCTTGACTAACTTAGACTACGATCTGCCCAGAACACGTGCCAGGACGCTGATTTGGCTATCACGCATGTACCTACTTAAGAAACTAAAGGCCTCGCCGCCTCACCCTTTTGCAGCAAGAAACGTGGCATAAGCCTACCAGGTCTGAACATGTCCGAAATGTCATCAGCATCTCAGTCGTGTGTACTCGGTGCTCTTTTACATGCTGCAGTCGCTGGATGTTTGTGATTGAGGATGTATGCACCAGTCCCGAGCGACTTAAATCTCTGGGTGCGCGTATTAATTTCTTGATCGTCTTCTTTAGCATCTCATCACCCTTGTAACCTTGAAGCGACTCTCGCTATAGCCGACTTTGTGTATCGGCGAATGTTTCTTCTGTCAATACATTCATCCATCGATACTCTGCGACCACCGTCAGAGGCCCTGTTGTCCGTCATTAACACGGCGCGGATCGGTCGACTTCACCCCACACCCCAGTCAGACACAAGGCGTCCGTCGCCACCGAGCTCGTCGTCGGTGACGGGTCGGCGCGTCAGCACGCTGCTTACAGACAATCTGTCAATCGACAGTTGTGGGTGAGGTCATTATTCTGCCACATCCCACCGCCGACGAGAGATGGACTCGTCTTGCACATTTGGGCCAGCGAGGTGGTATCTCAGTCTCTCAGTTTTTAGTGCTGAGCCGAGAAAGGATTTGACGATATGTATGTATGTGCATACCTTCAGGCTTACTAACCTTTACCGATTGTGGTGACCCACTCCAGTGGCACACACTATCGCCCGATTCTCGGAGGCTCGGGGCTGGGACGAAAGCGGTCCGGCCGAGGGGCCCACGCCAAATGCGCGCCGCATCTGTATATCGTATTTGACGCTCGGCGCACGGCTCGGCGCCCACAAAGGAAGGCGGGCAGCCCAGTCGGCGAGGAGAGACATGACTTGTGAGACTTCCCAGCTTATCTCACTCCAGTTTCCCGGGGCGTCTGACGATTTTCGCCCCTCGCTCTTCCGATAAGTATCCGTTATGGAAATTTTTCATCTTTCGCCTTTGTTGAAGGTCAGGTTTCGGATTTCACGTTTTAGTCCGAGGTGATTGCTTCATAGATATATTTTTAATCGGTAGTGATTCTGTCTAACCTTGTAAGCCAGACACTTTCATGTTATTGTGAGGTTATGTGTAAGACGGCCCATACTCAGTCGAACCAACGAACAAAATCCGCCGGAAGTCCAAATATGTCATTAATCATGAATACCTCTGACGAATGCCAGGATTTCTCATCTACATTTTAATTTCTGGGCCGAGGTTCAGAGTAATTATCTGATATGCAAACGGGTGTCAGGTAGTTTGGAGATAATGCGTTCCACGTGTGGACTGTGTACATCAGGTAATTAAATATTAATTCTCATTTACCTAATGGTTAGCTACCCATTGAAATGTCGAAATAAGTGTTTCCGAAAGTGAATATATTGATGAATTAAATACAAATATTATCAGGTCTGATTCGAAACAAAAAACAACAAAAATTATAAGTGATTTATTTTCTTCGAAAAGGAACATAGCAGTGTTTAAAAAAATATTTTGATGGAACTTTATGCGGGAATGATCCGTAGTAAAATATTGACCTACCGATTATTTGTTTTATAAATACATATAAGTGTCATGATCATATTTTCATCGCATTAAGATACCGGCTAGGGAACGAACAAGGTAACACATTTTGTGTAACATTGCGCCGCAGTGTGTTAACCTCTTCCCGTATGAAGAAATGTGAGAAAATCTTCCCGGGAGTTTTTTTCCCATTAATTTCGCAAAGGCACCAAAGGGTTACATTTAAGTTCTACTTCTGATTAATATCGCAAACTTGCATCTAATTGAAATCTTCGCTGAGCCACAGTTACATCGCTGTGTGTACTGAAAACCTGTACCGGTACTGCACTTTGTACAAACATCTGCAGTGTGTTTAAAACCGAACACCCGGCCCGGATGATTCATGGGGTGATTTGCTTTAGCTTCTGGCAAACTTTGTATAAAATAAACGTCGCAAATGCATCATGACACTGATGGATTAAAAATCAGCAGTGTCATGTCAAAATCATCGGTGTCAAATAGGTAAGGAACACTTCATTACTGGGCAAAAATATGAATTTGGAATAAAATACAAGGAAATGAAATGTAGAAATTTCATCTAGAATGTTTTCAAAACTCAGACCGACAACTAACCTTTGACCTTCCCGCTAGGGCCGTGTGAGCCTAACAATCATCTGTCAATTATTTATCGATCCACGGTATTAATGAGGTCTTTAGCGATGTTATGGCGTGATAAACTAATGATGGAACAGTTCCAGAGCACAAACACCCAAACAATCCACCAGATGGGCTGCTTTGTTTCTCCCAAAAACTGGCTGGATATCGAACTTAAATTTCAGGACGGCATGTCATCGTAATGTTCCCGTACGGGCTTTGATCACTCCCCCAGTCGGCGGAAATGACCTGAATGATTACCCGTATTAAGAGCCCCATGCCAAAGAAGCGTTTCCATGTGAACCGTACACTTTACGACGCGCAGGTCCTGTTGGCACAGCAAACTCCTCAACATCCGCAAACATTGGTAGCGCGGAGCGGCGCTCGTGCTCTGCAACTCAGCGGGACTAATCCAAACGGAAGATCGATCCAACTGCGTCATCTATGTCACTACTGCGTCATTCACGTCACCTCCGCTGCAGCCGGCAGTGACATCACTACCGCGCCCGCTCCCGCACCCCTAGCCTTGAGCGATCGCTTTGCTTGCCCTTTTTATTGCCATGTTTAGAGGAGTTAACGGCATTAGCAGAACTGCAAGAGTCAACAGTGATACTGCGTGGTACTGCCAGAGTAGTTTCGCTTGTTCTTTGTCGGTGTTGAGTAAGATCAAAACACAAACACAAACGGCCTTTGTGTTTTGTGTTTATTTGCTTATGTGGAGTACTCTCTGCTTCGTTTTCCCCACTCCGCTACTGCAAGTTCAAGTGGAGTGTTCCAAGGCGTGCTGACAACTCAATCATACCAAGAGTCTGTTCAGTGTGCACTTTGACACTTCCCAGGAACCGCTCTGTCCTTAAAAAACTTCAGCCGGACAATAAACCTTCATCATAACGCCTGAGCGTGTGAACCCTCCGGCACGATCACCTCTTTTATCGGCAGCACAGTCGGGCGTCCTGTGCCGATATCTGTGCCGCCTCTCGCCCCACACGGCAGCCGACGATGGCACGATGAGGCCCCGGCTGCCGCCTCTCGCCCCACACGGCAGCCGACGATGACACGATGAGGCCCCGGCTGCCGCCTCTCGCCCCACACGGCAGCCGACGATGACACGATGAGGCCCCGGGGACGACCAGCAGCAGCCGCGCCGTCTGTCGCTCCGCATGACCGGCAGATTCAGCGCCACACAGACCGCTGGCCCCCGGCGGCCGCCGTGACCCCCCGGCGGCCGGCCGACCGTGCACTGTGAGCTGAAGTCAGCAGGCTGTCGTCAGCAGGCGGCAGTCAGAGGGCAGAGACCGGCAGTCAGAGGGCAGAGACCGGCAGTCAGAGGGCAGAGACCGGCAGTCAGAGGGCAGAGACCGGCAGTCAGAGGACAGAGACCGGCAGTCAGAGGGCAGAGGTCGGAGGCGCCAGCAGCCAGAAGTCAACAACCAGAAGCCAGCATCCAGAGCTGGCAGTCGGCAGTGAGCCGTCGGTTGGCAGTATCGGCGGCCGGCGGTCGACGGTCAACAGTCAGCGGCGAGCAGTCAGCAGCCAGAGGCTGGCAGCCAATCAGCAGCCAGAGGCAGCCGTCAGCCGGCACACCGCAGTAGACGGTGGCCAATGGTCATGACCCTGCTCCGCGGATCCGGCTCAGTGGCGGCCGACCTGCGCCTCTCCCACAGAGTCCCGTTCAGCTCCTGTCCCCACTGCACCGGCCCAGCCGTCACCCATTCACAGAACCAGCAGCACGAGGACGGGGCGGGGCACACCGGATCATCAGAGCTGCAACAGTCGCCCTGTTGACGTGCAAACTCCGGTCGCGGGCACTCAGTAGGCTTAACTGGGCCAGAGGCGATGCCAACTGTAGTGGGCGGATGCTGGGATAAATGGAGAAATGAGCTAACAATAGCGAACGTCAACAATCAAAACGGCTGTTGTGTGAAATCTCGAAGCGAGATTGAGAGGTTGTTTATGTGACAAAACAATGATCTACGAGGAACAGGTTCACAAGTATACTTTCAGACCGGTAGTAACGGATTGCATTTTTGAATGGAGGGGCAAAACAGTTTAAAAGGGTTCCCCAGAACGTCGAGCCCCCATAAGGCAGGCCTCTTAGGCCTGAGGGCCCCCATACACCGTCTCTACAGAGGGCCCCTGAAACCTGACGGAAACTCTCATACTAACCGAAGACTCCTTTAGGACGATAGAACATCGTCCAAAAGTCCCTCAGACTAATCGAGAACACATCAAATGTCTTAGTACTGGCAAGTGGGAATATCGATGCTTCCCGAGGGCCCCCTGGCAATTTTGTAGAGGGACAAACCCATATGTTAACTCCCACAACTTCTTGAGTAGAGGGGCAGGTAGGTACCTCTTCTGCTGCCACTGGTTCAGACCGACCTTCCCTTGCATCACTCAGGTTGGAACAATAAATCACCTAAAGACCAAAGAGTGCCTGGGTCAGGTTGTATAGGCAGAGCTCAGCCTGCCGTTGACGGAGCTGAGCTCGTGGCCGCCGAGGGGGAGGGAGCGGTCGGCGGGCACGGTGCCAGCCGGCCGGCGTAGCTGGGTTCCAACGGGCCGTGCAAGCGGACGTGGCTGACGGACGTGGCCGTGGCCATGCTCGGTCACGGGCATGACACGGTCACTGCCATAGGTCAAGGCCACTGAATCACGGTCACGGTCACTGCCATAGGTCAAGGCCACGGAGTCACGGTCACGGTCACTGCCGACGTGCATGGGGGCTTGTTTTCTCTGGGGTTCGTGGTTTCACAGATGTGCCCGGGAACAATGCGTGGGATGCTGATGGAGGACAATTGAGATGCTTGAGAATTGAGATGGTCTGGAAAGATGGTGTCGTCACAGAATAGTTACACGTGGTTGTAGAAGCGATAGGATATTGTGATTGTTTGCGTGCGTAAAAACGCGTTTTTTTTCTTTGCCGAAAGAGCTGGAAAAAGCGACCGAAAAAATATATTTAAATGACGAATGACATGTCAACGATATTGACATTGTCTTTATCATTCATCTCTCCAAGAAGTGAGATCGAACGACGTCATGGCCGATCTTGATTATGCGCTCACTCAATCCATACGCCTGTTCGACGTGATCCCAGGGGGAATGGCGGAATACCGGTTGACAATCATGTTGTTTTGGCTCGGTTGTCTGGGTAGACGAGTATGTCGAAGCTATCGCGGAGGTTGAGGATGTTCATGGCCGGATTCGATCGGAATAGCGTGCGTCATACATCACAAGAGTTCCGATGCCATCAAGAGGTTGGCTCAAATCGTGACTGTAGCCGCATCATCCTCAGACAATGTGACATCAGATTTTTATGCTGCAACCCATGTAGAGAGACCACTGACAATGAGTGCCCGTCCACATCCTCTTTCACGACACAAAGAACTTGTTACATCCACAGACAGAGAACAAAAAAATAAAATCACGGCACGCCCATGTAAGCAATGACAATAAACCTTAAGGATACTTTTGTGGGAAAGATAATAAGGCGTAAAAGACGCGGTGAATTATCATCAAAGAAGGGATAATTTATTCATTAACTTATTCAGCGAAGGATTCTCCCTAAGCCAATATTTTAAGAAAAACACATTAACTCATTGACGTTCTTTCTCGAGCTAGTAAGGAATATTCTAACACCATTCAAGGGACGTTCTTGAAGTTTCCGGAGGAAGTGCTTCCTAGTGGTTTTCTTTATGCAAGTACCTAATACCCAGAGATAAATGAAAATGCTGTTTCTGCCTCACATTAATGTTAAACATAATCCGACATGTAACGGGCGACGTCAACGTGAGTGGACGTCACCATCATATCACTATTTTCTTAAACATAATCTAGCATCACTGAAGAGCGCCCACCTCCTCGCTGACTAAATACGTGGGCGTCACAGCCCATATCTGTCACAAAAGATCCTGGTCCCTCCATCATCGACCAAGAAAACAAGGTGTCGCGTCAGAATCACTCACCGACGAGACTCGGTTAAGAACAGTAGCAGGCGACCACAATTCTCCCATCCGTCAGCCGTGTCCGCCTACACGATATCCTGACGACCCCCGAAGACGTACCGCTGTCTCGTGCAATACTGTCTCCGCTGACCCCCAATCACTCCACACCCGATAAGGAAACCAAACCGAATATGGGATAATTTTCCAACGGCGTCTCATACAAATCCCCGAAGCTTATGGTAAAGGGTTACATACGGCGCTATTAACTTGGATTTATCACCGCACTCAAGCTTGCCGCTGTGTCATTTGCCGTGCCATTTCGCTGACCGCACGCCAGGATTGCACAGCTTCACAGCTCAAAGGTGCCCATCACGCGACGGCCAAATACAGGCCAGCTTCCAGGCTCCCCATGCCTTCCTCACGCCACGACATGCACGAGATATAGCCGTTGTTCCTCGTGCGGAGTTTGCCTCGCTCGCTGCAATGCTCAGAATAGCGCGAGTGGGGTTAGACATTTTTCAAAACATGCCTTCAGGCCCCACCAACTTCTCAAACAGCGCGTGCAGCAGCCAAGGTCACTTACATTCCGGTGCGACTTTGGCGAACAACACCTGAAGGAAAAATTTGCATGTGGTAACACGGGATTAGGATGCATATCAGTTGAAGCTTAGTTACAATTTCGTTTTCAAATGGGTTGGGCGATGCGGGAAACGGTCACTACACTTGCCAGTTTTTTTGTCGGACGAGCGAACATCTTCTGGTGACGTAGAGTCGTGCAATGCCACACTGTTTTGGTCAGGTGAGAGAGCCTGAATGATTTCTTGACGATGACAAGAACGAAAGAAAAACAAACCACATTAACCATTGCGCTCTCTATGGGCTTGTGAAGGCACCGACTCATCTTCTACTCAGCGCGGAGAGCACAGCCTACTCTATCCTGCAGACCACACACGTGCCTTTCAGCGGCAACGATAACATTTACCTGCACCCCACCAACACTTGCTCTCCGCAATCATTCACGGTTGGCGGTCGTAGCATGCTTTCATCACTGCCTTTCCATGATTTACTAACCATTCCAGCACTTCACTTGCATCTGCGCCGCCAGGTTTACTACCGGACCTCACATGACGAACTTGGCCGCTCCCCCTGTCCTCTTCCGTCCCCCTCCTCCCCTCCCCGCGCCTCGAGGGCTTCCAGCAGCAGGGGACTTCAAACTACATCAACATTGGCACGCACCCCGTCGATATGGGCGTTTTCTGTCTGCGTGTTTAGTCGTCGGTTCTGCGGCTGTTTGTGTTTCCGGACGGCCGTGTCAGCCGCCGTGACGGGGCATTAGTGGGCTGTTCTCTCCCGCCCACGCGGGGCCAGCTGCTGAATGCCCACTGTTACTGGAGTGGAAGCGGGCGGGGCAACGGAAAAAACTATCCTTCGTCCTTCTGTCAGCGGTCATTGTGAAGGCGATTCACGCTCATGGAAATGAGTAGACAGTGCCGTCGGAACGCTATCTCTGGGATTGTTGTGTTGGTTTCGGGGAATAGAAACACGTTTAATTGTTGTTGTTATTAAACGGTATATCGATTCTGTATGGAAAATGTCGATGTTAGTTGATACGCCGACGTATCCGTTGGCCGTCATGCTGTTCGACAGCGGTTTTCGATAGTCACAACTTGATCATTCACGGTCATGTCCACTTAAGGAGCGAACGAAATGATTTATGCGGTTCCGAGTCATGAGTCCTTCACAATATCCTCCTATCAGGTTTTTCGCTCGATTGATGGTTTTCAATTTCAACTTGTGCATTGAAGATGACACGATATTTATGTGTTAATATATACATTCATATTTACACGAATAATGGATGAAGATGTTGGTACCAATGAATCACGAACAATAATCAACAACAACAACATCTAGGAATACTCCGCGAATTAATGTAAACATTTCAGTGATATGGAAACGCCCTCGGAATCAAAAGTCCATCGCACCTATCTATTATGTACCTAATTTGCGCAGTCATGTGATGTAACTTAACGTTTTGACCAGTTTTGCGACCAATTTCTCATAGCTACCAACGCTAGCAATGATTATAGGAATTCCACGCCCCCCCCCCCCTCTCCCCCCTCACCTGACCTCTCCTGACCTCTCCTGACCTCTCCTGACCTCTCCTGACCTCTCCTGACCTCACCTCACCTCACAGGTCCCGGCCGAGCGAAACCGCGGCCCGCTGTGACAGAATATCAAGGGTGCCCCACAGACCCTACTGACCTGACCTGACATGACCTCTCTCTCTCTCTCTCTCACCACAGCTCGCGGCCGAGCGACACCACGGTGTGCGGCCCGCTGTGCCCCGTGTTCCGCCTGGCCTCCCGTTCGGCCCGGTACGACATCCGGCTGTACCCGCGCACCCTCTGGGTGAGCTACGTCACCGTCACTGAGAACAGGCTGCTGGCGGAGATGGAGGCGCGCGCAGGACTGACCGAGTTTCTCGGTGGCAGGAACAGTCACGGTGAGTACCTACCTTCCTCGGTCGCGGCGGCTGGTCACAGGAGACATGGGTGAAGCTTATTATCTCTGTATACGAGGGAGACTTAAATGTATAAAAACAAATAATATACCTGGCAATTGTATAAAGTTTCCGAGAAGTGTGGGTCCGGTCCGATGGAGTTTTTTTCGGGGAGGGATTGCAATGAGATGGTGAAATTACTGTAAAGCGAGGAAAGTTCTGTAGTTTTTTTTCGCCTCTGGTGACGACATTGGTGAAGTTGTGAACTATATTTTGTCTCTTCCCCATCTTCTCATAGGCTTGCTATGTTAAAAAAAACTCAGAATCCTCCTTCCACGCGAATCCTCCATTCAATATCGCTTCCCAGGTCTCACGAATCACGATTCTTCACAACATTCGCCAGCGCATCAGCAGTCAGATCTCGCCCAGTGTCCGGCCTATTCAATGTCCGTCGCGCATAGCAACGAGTCACTCGATCCCGAAATGTGGCCGCCTGTGCCGTGCAGCGTGCAGCTCGCGCGCGCCAGCCGGCCGGCCGCAGGCCGCCGTTCGCTTGGCATGCATGACTGGTCATTCAACCCAGCACCGCGGCTTGGATTACGGGAGACGTTTTAATCGTTGGTCAGTACCACATGCGCCCGACGAGCAGACTATGGCAGTTAAACGCCAGGGATTCAGCGGGATGCGAGATGGAGTGAGTATCAACAGGTTTTATTGTTCGTGGAAGGAAGCAGCGAACGTGATGTAAATTCGTAAGTGAAAGTTCCGGGGCAATACAACGCAGGGGTTCCGGGGCAAAACAAAAATAATATGCAAACGGTGGTGGGTCTGTAAACAAAACTAAAAAAACAATATAGTGGGGAGTGGTGTGACCAAAGTCGATTTCAAATGACCATATATTTTATTTTTAGAATTGTGTATTTATTTATTTAACGTAAAGGAGTCATACGGGAAATGGAGGGGCCTCTCCTGCCAACATATTTACGCGGTAGGGACACACAAAAGTCATGGCAATCCGATGCCAGGACGCAAGATTTCCGCTTAAA
Organism: Balanus nubilus; assembly: GCA_031763405.1. NCBI lineage: Eukaryota > Metazoa > Arthropoda > Thecostraca > Balanomorpha > Balanidae > Balanus > Balanus nubilus. Next base: position 11,055 of record JARFNZ010193093.1, read on the forward strand.
AGTTTTTTTTTCTATCAATGAGCATGTACGAACTGACCTCACTTATCAACTGGGCGCTCATACCGACGAGGCATTTCATCAGAAGAAAGACCTTGAATCACAACTGCCCAGCGTTGCGAGAAATTATGCGTGGGCCATAACCGTATGCGCCTCGCCTTGACTCTGTGTCAGCTAAACACAGAGCAGCTTTGTTCATCCGACAGCGCAATTCGCTGTCACGGCCGCTCTGGCGGACCCCTGTGACGTCACAGTGACGTCACTGGCCGTGTCATCTCCGGCAAGGAGCCTCTGGCCGCTGCTGTTTCAGCGCGGCTGTCAGTCACTGAGGGTTGGGGTCGCGCAGAGCTAGGCCTGGCGACGCCGGACGGTGTGCACACGGCTATCGGCTGTCGTCTGTGACGTTAATAAGCGGAGCGTGCCTAATCTCTTCCCATTGACGCGATCAACACCGTGCTACGTAGCGAGATATCCACGTTTGGACGTCAGCTATGCAATGCAGGTGTCAAGGATGATGCCGGTTATTATTCACAGTACAGAGAAGACGCTTGATGTGGTTGGGCACTCAACACAAGCGGGTTTACCGGCGTTGATTTAATTTACTTCTAAAATATGTTTACTTACTTACAGGCACGTAGCCAGAGTTTGCTCAGGAAGGGGCCACGGCACATTTTCAGCCACCGGGGGAAAATGACGTCGAAGCAGTCGAAAATTTTCGGTCCGGTCGAAAATTTTCCAGCTCAATTCTTTCAATGTAACGCCATGGGCGTAATGTTAAAAGTTCAGCAGAATTCCGTTTTACCTAGTGCAAACTGATCGGTCGGGGGGGGGGGGGGAGCATGGCCGCCTTGGCCCCGTTTCTATACGTCCCTGCTTGCTCACCTACTTACTTACTTACTTACAACTTACCTTCTTCTAGTTTGCCATTGACCGGATCATCTTCAAAACAAATAACAATAACGCGAACCACATGCTTAGGCACGACTCACTGAAATCAAAGCTCGTTGTTGATATGATAATCCAACGAGGCATTTAAATCCACAAACATCACCGCTCGAGCAGCTGGACGGTTTTCTCAACGGGGGCTTTACAGAACAATGGACCGCCGACAACCGAAACGTTCCAGGGGATGATGTATTAACCTGCGGCGGCCGTATAGGCTTCGGTCGACTCCTATCTGCGGACAGGGGCGCGGTTCCCAAACCCACCCACCACACCGCTCCCCACAGTCCACCTCTCATCGCCTAATGGGAGAATACTCAAGTATTTATCACCTCACGGGTCCTGACTGGCCGACCCCGCCTACTTGCGTGGTGCGGGGATAGCGGATACAGGGCGGATCCAGCGAGTGACCCCAGTCATTAACCAGTGACCACTACTCACGGGAGACCCTCCCTTCTTGGGGGAGGATCCTCCCACAGGCACGGTAACCTTGACGTCATCGACTTGCATTGTCATTGGAGGAACCGGAGCCCACGCTCCGAACGGTCGCACATTGACCTCGACTGAGTGACTGAGTGACACAGGGTGACCCACGATCACTTGGTGGCCTCGCGTTAGGAGTGGGTCTGCTGAAAGGCGAAGGAACTCTACCTGGGCACTGGCCCAACGCACAGAAGATTTCAAATATTAGCCTGGGTCTCGACGGATGTGAACCAAGGGACCCAAGCCATAGCTCAGAGTGCGTCACAACTCACAGAGCCGCAAAAACAACGCCGAGTGGATTCGGTCACGGCTGCGCATAAGCCTAAGCAATTCATATCCTGGCTCACTTTCAAAAAGAGATAGTCTTTTCGTGACACTGAGGACCGAATCACCACACAGCGACTGCGGAATGACGAGCTAGTTTCTGCGATTCCAGAGGCCCTCCGAACCCCGACATTGTCCCGAGATGGCGATATTTATCATCTGACGTTTGAATTAATCTCTAGCTGCGTTTGAATTAATCGCAGACCTCCTGAATTAATCACATGGCGGCAATACGGCCTGGAGCGGGACAGAGCACAGACCTGGGGCTGGTAGTGTGTCTGCGTCTGTCAGACACACCGGCAGCCGCCATAAGTCTCACTCAAATGGGGGACAATGGGGCGACATCCTACGCCGAGTCTCTGTCACCTCAGGACGTCACGAGATGTCACCTCAGGGCGGCCCGAGATGTCCTGCGGGTGTCACCTCAGGACGGCCCGAGATGTCCTGCGGGTGTCACCTCAGGACTATGTGGCGGAGAACGTAACGATTCTCGCTTGTTTTTGAACGCTCGAAAATCGCGGTCGCCCATGTCAAACCATGCACATGTCATGTAGCTTATCACATGTAGTACATGTCATGTAGCTTCGATCATCAAGCAGCTCGCCAATCGCCGTATCGGGATAATTGTGTGGCTAAACAACGTAGTGTTCAAGAAGCTGCATTTTAATATCCTTTTGTTCCGCTTAGTGTTTTGAATCGTGAGATACCCTTCTCGAATAACATCCTACATACTACAATACTACATACATACATACATACATACATACATACATACGTACATGATCTGAACCCGTTTTTTGTTCGATTGTTGGACTACAGCTACGCGACTTCGGCGCTCAGCCTCCGTTTGAATAAAAAGCAACAATAAACAAAGAACAGTGGATAGAAGACCCTTACAAGATCTCACCACGGGATGCAATAATGATCTGCAACTCCCGTAGACATATCGATCAAAATAAAACTGGCCTCATAAGATACATCTGATCCCCTGTGGCGCATCCCTGGCGCAGATGTTTGTGCATCGTGTTTCGCCTGGGCCTGGGGTGAACTGTGCGTAGTAACGACCGGCCTGTGTCTGCGTCTCGCTCGGCAGGTGTCGAGCTGCCGCAGACGTTCCCCTTCGTGACTCAGCTGCGGTACAGCCGCGTGCCGGGACTGCAGAAGCAGGAGTCCGACTTCAGCATCTCCATACCGCTGCTGGAGGACTCGTTCCTGCCGCGACCAGACTCCAACCAGGTGAGGTCAGGACAGGTCAGCTTAGGTCAGGTCACTGTCTAGCCGTACAGCCGCAACCCGGATTCAACCAGGTGAGTTGTCAGGTCAGGTCGTCAAGACAGGTAAGACATTACCCGAGTCCCAGCCATCTAAAAACGCCCAGAATGTACACCAGACAAGGTCAGGCCAAGCCAGATCATCGTTCCATAATCATGACGCAACTAGCATTCAGGTGAAGCGAGTTCAAGTCACCAATGAAGCGTTGATTCAGCCAAAGTCACGAAACTAGTGGGCTCCAACTGCAATCCGGGCAGTTTGGCTCATCGTAACGACGTGATTCGACTAATGCAGATATTTTCCAGCGAGTTCGCTTTGAACGACGGTTATCCTGTGGTCATCGACTGAACTGTGTGGTCAGATTAAAGGCTTCAAACTAACATCTCAACCTCTTCTTCTTACAAGACTCTGATAAAACGCTCCATCGAAAGAAATTACCTGTACTGCAAACTGCAATGCATCTGCAACACACCGCACATCAAAGCGGCAGGTGATGTGCGGTGACTTAACTCGTGGTCTCCCATGCTCATGCCCATTCTTCACTGGCCGTTCAGGTCAGAGTCGGTTACTACCCAGCGTCACCACCTGACCATGCAGTACACACTCGCACGCCTTTCCCGGCGACACAGACAAAGGGTCTCGCGAGACGGAGGTGCCCTGAAGTGGGACGACGCCTTATGGGCGCTACAGCTGGCGGAGCCGACACTCGGTCCGGAACGGATTCCGAGACTCCCTGTCGCTCTCCGCCGCTAAAGTACATCATGAAGTCACCATTTGATGTCACGCGGCTCGAAAATGGCTGGACATCAGGTGTTGCGGTATTCATCAATCCTAAATTGGAGACCTCCGTGCACGATCAAGATCATCTCGATTGCTGGCGGAGGGTTCGGATAGTTACACGAGAAGTGAACATGAGAGAGCTTCTGGGGCCGGAGCTGTCTCTGTGAGACACAGATGGCTGTCTTCATCGTTATAAGTCCTGACTTAGATTAAGTGTATGATTATAGACGTAGGATGACATGATAAGAAAATTCAAATTAGAACGGGAAAATGCAGAAAAATACTACCTTTATAGACATTTATCTTAAGCTTCAAGTGCAAAATGCAGATGGAACGATAACAGGAGAGCTTCTTTTTTATTCATTACCCATAGAGTGTATCCAGTATCGGGTAAAACCGGTTACTCCGGTCGAAATGACCGCGCGTTCGAATGCCGTTTTGACAGCGACATACAAGTCCACTTACCTACGACGCCGGAATCGGATGGTTCAATTACGTTTTTTAATCTCTCCGATGGAAACGCGCAAGACGTTATTTCACTCTTAAATTCCAGGTGTTGAGTTGTTTCATCGAATCACTACCACCGAAAACTGCAAGGCCACGAACACTGCACTTCCAATGTGAACCCAGACACGTGTGTAGTCGATGACAGCGCAACTTCATTTACATGTGTATATTGATGTTGCATATTGTACAACTAAAAAAACAACCCACTTGGGCCGGACGTGCCACTACCCATCCGATCTCGACGCCAGGTGCGCTGATGAATATGGACCAGGCCGTCTTCTGAGAG
>JARFNZ010193204.1:5567-15643 GCA_031763405.1 Balanus nubilus
GCCCCAGGGCGCCGGCCCCCCAGACTGGCTCCCCCCCATATGCCTGGCTGCCCCCCCCCCCAAAAATTGTGTGGCGATGCCCCTGCTGCCCTGTGATACTCATTCATAAAAAACACATCATTACTTACACACCATTTCATCATTATATACATACACCAACATAACAACGTGACTATAATTACTCTATTTAGATGTAATAATTATATTTAATCTGATATATGTAATAATAATTAAATACATATACCTACCCACATTAGACCGGATCGTTCAGACCCGATGTCAAAATTTTCAATCAGCCAGGATCGCACTACCTGGTCTGGTTCATGTCTAGGCCAGATGTGACTAAAAAAGGCCGGAAAATAAAGGTTAGATGTGTCAGGTTCTCGCCGCTTAAACCCTTGCATGATGACGACACAGCCGTGCCGTCGCGGGGCACCTGCACGACGTCTTATTATGTTACTCGGCCTGTAATTGAGCTAGAGCCTCGAAACAAAACCAGCGTGTTTCTTATGACAAGACAATGCTATTCGTGTGCGATATGTAAGTTTTTGACCTCACCATGACCTCCCAGGTAAGATCAATGACCGCCAATAAGGCGAAAACGGTCGATTTGTCCTGCCATTTCGTCTCTAATTGACCTAAAGCCTCAAAGCAAAAAACAGCCTGTTGCTTATGACCAAGGAAAGCTATTTGTATGCGGTATGTACGCCTTTGACCTCACCGTAACCTCCCAAGTCAGGTCAATGACCTCAAAAAAGCAAAGACGGGCGATTTGTGTTCTGCCATTTCGCCTCTGATTGACCTAGAGCTTCGAAACAAAAACTAGCGTATTGCTCATGGTCAGAGGAAGCTTTTTTATGCAATATGTAAGTTTTTTACCTTACCATGATCTCCCAGGTCAAGTGAATAACCGCAAAAAAAGGCAGCAACGGGTGATCTGTCCTGTCATTTCGCCTCTATTTGACCTAGAGCCTCGAAACAAAAGCCTCTCCTGATTCTGAGCAATATGCTAACTTTTGTTTCTAGGCTCTAGGTCAATTAGGAACGGAATGACAAATAAATAATCCGTTTTTACCTTTTTTGCTGTCATTGATCTAACCTGGGAGGTCATGGTGAGATCAAAAGCTTACATATCGCATACAAACAGCTTCCTCCAGTCATTTTCAATGCGTTATTTTTTGTTTCGAAGCTCTAGGTCAACTAGAGGCGAAATTGCAGAACTAATCACCAATTTTTTGCCCTTTTTGATGTCATTACCTGACCTGGGGGGTCATGGTGAGGTCAAGAATTTGCATACTGCATACGAATAGCTTTCCTGGGTCATCAGCAACAGGTTGGCTTATGTTTTAACGGAGCGTGTTCGGCTGGAGACCCCAGCGGGGCGCGGGTTATTGCATAAGGTTATCAGTTTCTTGACTTGTATATCTCAGTTAACTTGTATATCTTGGTTAACTTGTATATGTTGGTTAACTTGTATATGTTGGTTAACCTGTATATCTTGGTTAACTTGTATATCTTGGTTAAGTTGTATATCTTGGTTTACTTGAATATCTCAGATATTTATATCGGTGATTTGGGGTCACTCATTTTCGTGTCTTTGTGACATTTTAAGACCCCTAGAAACTTAATTATTGACCTGAGATCAAATTTGACGGCAACATTTCGATAGAAAATTTCAAGGGCTTTCGATTGTTATTTTTTCGTTTCCTTCTAACTATCATAGTTCCCCAGATAATCGGGGCTTCTGAAGCGATATTCGAATTACTCGTCATATGGGAAAATTTGACCTTCGTGACCTCTGGTGACCTCAATGCTGACCTGACCTAAAAATGAGCATTGAAATTTATCCAGTCCTGGTCACAAGCTATATAACGTCGTTTATGTTGCGTGGTTTTCAAGATCTTGGGGGGGGGGGGGGTGCGGAAATAAACCTCCGGCAGACGGTATTCGACGCGAACCCCCGGCTGTGCGCGGGTTAAAAATAATGTATTTTTTGTCGTTTTGGTATTCTCGTGTTTTGATGAAGATCTGTTATCGAAACATTGATATAACCTTTTATAACTTTTTACTTTTATTTAGAGGAAGAGGCAAAACTAGCAGTGACTTGTTCAAATATGTTCTTATTTGTTGTCGATTGTGGTCTGAAACAACCAATTTTATATTTATACATATCATGCACCGTCCACGTGTTCAAAATTCATTGACAAGGCGAATATGTGATGTTCATCTGCGTACACTACCCCTCTACCCTGTAGGGAGTCATATCTATCACCATGTCGTCGCCGTTCTACCTGGCGAAGGCCTACGACCAGCCGGTCATCCTGCGTGCCCGGGTGACGGTGGCCAACTCCAGCCAGTTGCAGCATGTGCCCGTCTTCAACCGGCTCCGACAGGACAGGGCCGAGCTGGGACTCAGCGTCGGTGAGACAGTGAAGGAACAGTGCGAGAATTAAGCCACTATCATCATCACCATCATATGACCCACCGCTGATCCCCGTAATTGCCGAATGATGCCACCTACCGCTGACCTCTGAAACTACCGACAGGCGCCTACCGCCGATCCGTTGCGGCGCCCTTAATTAAGCCCCAATCATCAGCAAAACCTACCGCTGACTTCCGTAATTACCAAAAGACGCCAACTACCGCTGACCTCTAAAATAACCGACATGCGCCACCTACCGTTGACCTCTGTAACCACTGACAGACGCCACCTACCGCTGACCTCCGTAATTACTGACAGGCGCCACCCACCACTGACCTCTGTAACCACTGGCAGCCGCCACCTACCGCTGGCCTCTGAACCAACCGACAGGCGCCACATACCGCTGACCTCTGTAGCTACTGACAGGTGCCACCTACCGCTGACCTCCGTAACCACTGACAGGCGCCACCTACCGCTGACCTATGTAGCTACTGACAGGCGCCACCTACTGCAGACCTCCGTAATGCCCGAGAAGCGCCACCTACCGTTGACCTCTGTAACTACCGACAGGCGCTACCTCCATCTGCCTGCTGGTTGTGATCGGTATCACGTCGCTGCCCGGTGTGGGCGACGCGCTCAGCTGGCGCGAGTTCCGCTTCGTGCAGTCCGGCCTGGGCTGGGGAGCACTGCTGACGGCCGTCCTGCATAATGCTCTACTCGGCTGGGACTTCATGGTCCGCAACTACTCCTGCAGTGTGCCGTCCGCCCAGCAGGTCAGTGTAGCCGAATCCCGGGCCGTTATCCTTTCGACAGGCAACTAAAAATGTTAGAAAATTAACCCGAAAAACTCCGGAAGTCATCTGGTACGGCCCGATCATTTGGTTATTTCGGGCCTCGCGGCGTAGCCCGCAATCGAGAAGGCCCGCTCTGTCACGACCGGCGGCTTTGGCCAAGATTCCCGGCAGATGCGAGGGGGGGGGGGAAATTTTACCCCCCTTCCCCAACGATCTCGAGATCTACCAGACTAATTTTGATAAAACGAACACCATTTGATGCGCCATGACGGGAGCTTCCTATGCAAGTAAAAAACAAAATCAGTTTTGGCCTAAAATATGGGTCTAGGGGCTAAACAAAGGCAATTTTGTAAAGTCACCGAAACCATGTTTTTCGCCCGATTTTGATGTACAAAAATGGTTTTGATATTCTTATATATACTTCAACATATCAAGACAAGGGTGTTAGCAAAAAAATATAGACGTATTCAGGATTTCTAAAATGTGAATTCCTGGGATTTTTTTTCGGGATTATCTGGGTACTTTTCGTCAAAATTTTGTGCTCGCTTGGCACGATATGATGTTTTATCTAGCTTGAATTACTAAAAATATTGAAATTATTTGTTTACTTCCATATTACGCATAGGTGGATCCGGGTAAGCAGCATTGGAAGCACTAGTGGATATTACCTGTTATGGAACTTCGTCTCGTACAGGTATACGTTGTCCTCTTGGTGCCCCATTTTCCACATTTATTCATTCTTGCTAATGTGTTAATCTGTGTTGGTATTCATATAAAATAATGCTTTGCATTCCAATTCACAAATGTGCTTAATCAATTATTTTGACACTATTATAAAAAAAAAATATTGGTATATGCCGCTCTGTGAAAAATCAGTTCGGTATTCGGTGTATATTTCCAAAACTATTGAAAAGTTAGTATCGGTTTGGTTTTGGTTTAAAAAAAAGATAAAGACATCACTAATGGCAATCCCTCCCCCTTACACTCGCAAGTGTTAAAGGTGACAATCACTTTACGGTTTTTGGTGACCATCTAACCTTGACCTGTTTTTACCTCAATGGCCTGGATACATACAAATTACACTTTAAGATACAGATAATTAATAATAAAGAAATTACAGAAACACTTTCAATATCATTTTGAGGAAACACCATCCCATCGACACATTCATTGACACAAGATACAATTTATAAATTTTATCTTTGATCTTTCATAATCTAACCTTGATCCTAGCCTTGATCTAAACTCCACAATTTTACCCTTTAAGTAAGCCAAATACATGGAAGTAAGTATTTGCATTGAATTTAGCTTGCAAAATAAACTTTACAGGGAATGCAAGTGTTTTGAAAATGTCAGCTTAACGTATTGAGAAGTGTGGATATTACAGCTTGACATTTATGACGCATTCTATGATTTTTTTTAACCTAATTCTGTTTTAAAATAAAGCTAGAATCTGAACATGGAAAGTGTAAGTACCTGCAAAATGTAATGGTTCTTCCATCATTAAGTCCTAATGCCTTTCTGCAATCGCGATACATCCATAACTTTTGCGATCGCCTTGCAAATAACAAAATATTTGTTTTCTTATTTCGACTTTTGTGTACCTTTTTAATCCTTGATTAATCTTTTAATCCTATTGCTTGCGGGCGGCCAAAAAACCGATTCCCTGCGAGGAGAAAGATTCTACCCCCCCCCTCCCCAAAGATCTCGAGATCTAACAGACCAATTTTAATAAAACAAACACCATTCGATGCGCCTTGAGTAGATTCCTCCATACAAGTCAAACACTCTCAGTTTTGGCCAAAAATACGGGGGGGGGCAAAAATAGGAAAATATGGGGTATTTTTAAGCGCTTTTTTAAACGCAAAAAAGGCACGGGGGTTGGGTTGGGTTTACTTGGCACGATATGGTGCTTTATCATGCTTGAATTGCCAACAATCCTTATATTAGAGGTTAAATTTGATATTGCGCTTTGGCGGATCCAGGTATGCAGGATGGGGGGCACGACCAGACCGCACTAGTGAATATCGCCTCCTAATTAGTGTACCTATGTACGCCTCTTCCAAAAACATGTGGAATCGCTAGTATTGTATATGTAGATTGCTAGGAAGGTACATTTGACGCATTCATTTTGACGCATGACACTAAAGAAGCAATCAATACCAAGGATTTCGTTCAAAACCATTCAATCGTGACAGAGTGCCTCCCCAAAACGAAGCCCTGGCGCCGCTTCTGCTGAACCGATTTTGCTCAAATTACTACACAACACTTCTCATTTAATTCTAAGAAAAGTCCTTAGGTTTTGTGACGCTAGGCTGAAAGGTTCAGGAGTGGCGGAAAACCACTGGGGAGGGGGGGGGGGGGATCTGCCCCCGCAAGGAATAGAGTTAAATGTCATTTAGAAAAAGTTACTCTTTATTTGAATATTACACACGCAAATGCCGCTAGACGATACCAATTGGCAACAATTCTTAATAAATCTCCAAGACTTTTTAGAGGTAGAGAACTTTGAGGTACGATAGCTAATAAAATGTGATAATAAAGCAAATATTTCATTTCCAAGCGATTGTGTGTGCTCGTATGTGAATTTTTCATGTAGATGAATATCATTCGTCTCTGAAATTGTATGAAAACTCGGAGATATTATGAAAATAAGTCACGAGGTTCCACGTGTTTCGAAGAAATGCTGGTCTAAAAAGTTTTAACTGAACAAACAAACAAGTGAACAAGTGAGCAAATCTGAACAAACAAGTACTCCCCCCCCCCGCAAGGAATAGGCAAACCTAACTTTCGGAGTGTTTTCCGTTGCATACAGACAAGACGTAGCAAAATGACTTAAATTTAATATATAATGTATTGTCCTGTGTCGAAATACATCGTAAACTCCAAAGAAATGGAAAACCCCTTCCATTCCCTTTAAACCATGTGTCGCTATCTCGTGTTGTCATGCTATGTTGACCGCTGTGACCTGATTTTGACCTTGACCTGTGCCTTGATCTTGATCAGACTTGTACTAACACAGAACTCTCATGCCACATTTGGGAGTTCTTTGGCTGAGCTTGGATCTGGAGCTGTCCATTGTGCGGTCCTTTGAGCCAATTATGCAAACATGCTTAATTTTGAACTTAGATTTGACCTTGACCGGACCTGTGATAGCGTGACAGCGATTTGATTTTGCGACATAAGTTCATTAGCAATCGCCAGGCAGCAGGCAGCAAGCAGTGACACTTTTTTGTGACCGCAAACTTTTTCGTGTACTATTCATTTAATAAAACAACCTAGGATCGCAAAACTTTGTGACTTTTCCTACCATTTCATTGTGCATCGAATGGCGTATTTTGTTGCAAAAAAGTTGGATAAGGGCGGGTCCAGGAGCGTTTTTTGGCGGGCATGTTCGGCCGTTTTTGACCCAAAACCTTTGCGTGTTTAATTACTTGTGCAGAGTTGGATTTTTTTTACAAAAATGTTAAAAAATAGGTGTTAGTAGAAAATTATAAGCTCTTTCAGATGGCTAGTTCAAAATTTCCAAATTTTGATTTTGAAATTCCAGAATTTTGGAAAACGATTTTTTCTTCTTCAAAATTGTATAACATGTTCATTTCTTAAAATTAAAAACAACGGAATATATGGAAGACAGGACATGCTAGGTAATAAATGTTCAAAATTTTAGGTCGATATCTTAATATTTCATGCCCTGATGGTAAGTCAAATGACCTTCCATTATAAGTAAATGGTGAAAAAAATCGAATCTTTCCATTTTTACGTGTGACCTTCCATTATAAGTAAATGGTTAAAAAAATAGAATCCTTCCATTTTTACGTGTGACCTTCCATTATAAGTAAATGGTGAAAAAAACGAATCCTTCCTTTTGCGCATCGGATCAGTCCAATTATTTTAGTATCATGTCATATTAGGCCCTTTTGGATTGCCCAGTTGCAATTTGTTATCAGTGACCTTCTGAAAGGTCAGTTAATGTATCCGAGGTCACGAACACTTTTTTGTTAATAACTCCTCACAGGATAAAGGTAGAGACTCGCATCTGGTCCCAAAGTGTTTGTTTTGTCAAGACGCGTATTTTGAGATGCCACTTGACCTACGTAGGTCAAATTGACCTTACGTTGACTTGAGGTCAAATTTTTTAGGGATTGATCTAAACAGGTAAATTTATGTGCTTCGAACCGCCTGGACGAGAAAAACACGATGGTGTCAAAATAACTGTCCTATCGTTGCTAGATAAAAAGTTATTCACGAACAAAATTTTGCCGAAAAACAACTTTTTGAACTTCAATGACCTCTGGAGTCTTAACTATTGAGCTGAGGTCAAATCCGTTGACACGTATACGGAATAGCGTTTCAAGGGCTTTTGAATGCCGTTTGCGGATTCCTTATATATATCATAGTTTTTTAGATAATGCGAAGCTTCTGTAGCAATGTCCTAATACGGCAAATTTGACCCCATTTGACCTCATTTGACCTTGAAGATATTGATCTAGGGCCATTAAAGTTGAAAAAAAATCAGATTTCCCTATAGTCTTCCAATGTCCTCTAAATTTCGTATTTCTATCTCTTATGGGAGCCGATATCCGAGGGGGGACGAATGAGCCCCCCCCCCCCCCCCGACCGTTTTGTATCATTTCCATGCATACAGTAATAGGGTTAAATCTATATGGCTTGTTATAGCAGGAGAAACTGATTCTCACATATCACATCTTAAAAAAGGTGGTAATATCCATTTAACAAGCTCATGTCAAATTACACAGAAGTGATGTACACATACATTATCCTCATTACTACACAGACATTATCCTCACTCCGGTAAGCTTTGAGTGTCAATAGTGGCACGCTTGAAAATTCCATTGTGCTTGACTTTACAATCCTTTTCGAAGGAAATATTTTTTCGGTCTATTGTCTTCGCCTTCTGTGTTAGATGTTTCAACCAGCCGTCTCTAGGTAGTACTTCATTGGCCGTTGCTAAGTTCACTGTTGGTTGGTCCTGAGAAGGACTTGGAATGCTATGTTGGTCACCATGTATTGTGGGGACTTTCGAAATTCTGCATGAACCGGGATCCGAACCTGGGTCTCGCGACTAGGAGTCATGTATGCTAACCATTACACTAACTATTGAGGACCCTTGCGAAACGTTGTGTAACATCGAACACGCTAGGCGAGGACAATAGTCCGAAACATCTTTCCATCGATACCAACACCTTGCCTCAATCATTCCGCAAAAATGTTTTTTTTTCGCTTTTGCACAGGTGGGGATTTACCTTCCAGCGATCACAGTACTGCTGAAGCTACCTCTTCTGCTTCCGTTCGTCTCCAACCATCTAACTGCCATTCAAGCCGGCTCCGAGAGAGTTGGCAGCACTCAATAATGAAGACCAACCTGACGGTACTCGGTAGAATTCAACACTGAACAGGGCTCTCGGCCCTCTTGTGCAGCAAAGTGGATGAGATGAGGACGAGAAAGATGAATCGTGACCATGTGTGTCCAAAAATGTATAAGTGTTTATTGTCATATATGAGTGATTGTGTATTTTATAATATAATATAGATTAGAGGCTCGGTGTACATACTCAGCAATATCTGGAATAGAACTGTTAGTAGGTACTTTGTAGAACTGGAACAGGACTGACAGTACTCACTACTCAGTTATGCAGGGGCAGGACTGATGGTACTATTTTTTTTGAATGGTAGAGCTAGAATTGGTCGTAGAGCAAGAGCTATCGAGCTCTCATGATAGGTTCGAGCTATCGAGCTCGATGGTAGAGCTAGAGCTATCGTCAAGAGCTCTAGAGCGTCTTGTCGTCTTGTCGTCTTGTCGAGCTCTATCGTCTAGAGCTATCGAGCTCGATGGTAGAGCTAGAATAAATCTGGCAGCACTCAGTAAAGCTGGGATATGACTGGCGACGCTCTGTGGACCTAGGCAGGGCTGCTTAGCCTGAACTGCGTGGCCAATAAAGAGGGCTGATTTATTGGTCATTGGTCAACGTGAGTGATGATGAAAGTGATGAGAGACGTACATAGAAAATGTGACCTACGTCGGCACGATATTGGATCAATCGACTACAATATAGGCTTTCTGAGAAACATAGTGCCACATTGCGAGGTGATATACGGCTAGAATAACGACAATGAAAGAGCGACATCCTGCTCTAAAATACATTGTCAAATGTGCATTAGAACTGTCAGTAGAGTTGTGCCATGTTAGCCATTACACTTATAAAGGTCGGCGAAAACGCCGGGCTAGATGCTGCTTGCGTAATCCTCCCGTGTATCGTGTCGTCTCTCCGTCTGTTTTACATTGATGTGATTGCCCTGGCTTATCGAATGAAGGGCGACTATTCAACGACTCATTTCTGTGTGTGCCTGAGGCAAGGTTTGTGTTGTCATGCTGCATATGGGTCGATGGAGTCGATGGGTATTGACGAGGCGAACACATTGGTGCCTTCTTCACACTTACTTCTTTATCAAAAGTTATTGGCAAAAAAGCGTAAGCGTCCTCGGGTGACCTCAGATGACCTTTATAGGGGTCACTGATCAAAACTTGCACTTTGGTTAATCATAATGACCTATTTGTACATGATTCTGAATCAACTTGACTAATCTAATGCGTAAAATAATATTTTGAATCTTCCCCCCTGCCTTATGATGGGCAGGTCACGAAAATGACCTGACCTAAGGTCACCGATATAACAAAATCCGAGATTAACGATTTACAGGTATTGATGGCCGTATTCAATCCTGAAAGTTTCATATCCATCCCTGAAATACTGGCCGTGGCACCATAGAGATCTTATATACATAGAGATGCCCATCCCATGTTAAATCACTTGATTTCGTGGCAGTTTAGTGGAGGT
>JARFNZ010193315.1:0-15635 GCA_031763405.1 Balanus nubilus
TTTCCCGATCGGACGGTAGAGGTCAGGACCTGCGCAACAAGCTCTGCTTAGCACGGGTTCTGATCTCGCAAAACCGTGTTCGGACTAAATTTACAAAAAGATACTTCCCCCGCCCCCCGCCTTAGTCTCTGCGCTTGAGCTGCGCCGCGTTCGAGATGGCCCACCAGTCAAATTTCTTTGGAGGAAGTCCTGAGATGAGAACGTGTTGCTATTAAACATAATATTTCAGTTGCGTGATAAGCTTTTTAATTTCCTCTTGAACTGCCTGACAGAAGTTTTGGTCTTCATTTTCACAATGCCGCTGTGAGTAGCAATGACCTCATCAAAGAAGGAGGCCGCTGATGTCGATTTCTCAAAGACGCTGCCGAAACAAGTCAATGTCATCCTCTGCGGGGAGAGCTTTTACCCGCCGTCCAAATTGGACATTCTTTCTCCCGTATTGTGCTGTTTCATGTCACAGAAGCCCTAATGACTCTGACTTTGTAATTGACCTTGGCGCGCCAGAATCGTGACTTTACGCGGCGTTTGGAGCTGGCAACTCCTCACGAAAAACTGCCTGTCAGAGGTCATGTAATGAAGCCGATAATTAACTCATTATCGCGGACACGGTCGCAAGGCCAGAACCGTACAGTGAATGTACAGTGTAACGCAACCGTTGAGAAAAGCTGCGAGGATGAAGACAATGGCCTGGTCTCGGTTTTGGTCGCTTGGCTGCTGGCTTGGTCTCAGACTCCTCGGCCTCGGTTTCTCGATCTTTCTCTCCCCTTCATCTCCGTATCTCGTTCCCTCTGTCCCTCCCTCCCTCTTCCCTCTCTTCCTCCCCATCCCCCTGTCTGATCTCCCTCTCCTTTTCCCTTTTCCTCTCCCTTTCTCTCTCCTTTTCCATCTCCTTTTCCTCTTTCGTCGTCATTCCCCTGTCCATCTATCTCCCTTCTCTCCTATCCGCCTCCCTCCCATCTCGCTTCATCCGTTTCCGTTTGTTCCTCTCCTTCTCTCTTGCTCTTGTTTGTACTCTCGCTCTCTCTTGTCTCGCACCCTAACAGCCACCTCGTCCCAAAATTGATCCAGTCCCCTGCCAAACGGGGTCATGTTTTCTGCACGTGTTCCCCGCTACTGGGAAGCGGTCAGACTTGTGGTTCCTCGATGAGGATAACTTGATTAGCATGAGCTTCCTTCCAGCCGGTAATGAATCGGTATCGACGTTGCGTAACAACACTCTCTCATCACACTGGTAAGCAGGTAATTACCACACTAATGAGACTATCGTCGTATATTTCCCGCGTAAAATCGGGAGCGGTTGATCGGTAATGTACAAATGTGACAAACTTAACGGAGTTGTTTAAGAAAACGACTTCTTCACCCAAACAGCCGCATGCTGCTGTAACGAATGACTGACCATCATTTCAGAGTTTCGTGGTCGGAGTCGGAGTCGCAGTCTGTTCGAGTCTTCTGTAGATCCCGTCATGACGGAGTCTATGTCCGAGTCGTTTATACCTACAGTGAGTCAATGAAACCTCACACATATTGACTCAACAAGTCCTCCCTGTATTCCGGATGATGATGATTTTTTGATGATGATATTTCTGCGGGCGGCCAGAGAACCAATTTCCTGCGAGGGGGGGGGGCAGATTCTGCCCCCCCAAAGATCTCGAGATCTAACGGACCGATTTTGATAAAACAAGCACCATTCGATGCGCCATGGTAAGATCTCTTCATGCAAGTAAACAAAAAATCAGTTTTGACCAAAAGTAAGGGGCTGGAGTGCCAAACATCAATTTTGGGGTATTTTTTTAAACGCTATTGTACTCACGTTTTTCAACCGATCTTTATATAACAAAACGGTTTTTAGCTTCTAACATACAGGTCTTTAACGTACTAGAACAAAACTTAGAAGGAAAAAAATCATAGGCGTAATCAGGGATTTAAGGAATGGGGAATTTTGGGGGGATTTCTCGGATTTATCTAGGGATTTCTCCATCAAAATTTTGGGTTTGCTTGGCACGATATGATGTTATATCATGCTTGAATTGTTAAATATCCTAATATTAGAGGCTAGATTTGATATTGCGTATAGGCGGACCCAGGTGTGTCGCACGTCCAGACCGCACTAGTGAATATCGCCTCCCATTTTGTCTACCTGAGTACGCCTCTGCCAAAAACATGTGCAATCGCTAGTATTTTGCATGTAGATTACTAGGAAAATGCATTTGACGCCTTTATTCTGCCTTATGACACCTAAGAAGCAAGCAATCCCATGGATTTCGTTAAAAACCGTTCTGTCGTGGCAGAGTGCCTCCCCAAAACGAGGCCCTGGCGCCGCTTCTGCCAAACCGATTTTGCTCAAATTTGCACACAACACTTCTTATTCAATTCTAAGAAAATTTGTAAAGTTTCGTGACACTAGGCAGAACGTTCTAGGAGTGGCAATCGAAAAACCACTGGGGGGGGGGCAGAATCTACCCCCGCGTGAAATATGATTAAACACATCAAGGTCTATTGAACGTGTTATTGTGTAAATCTGATAGTGTGCCTTGGATACATTTACAGAAAGCCTTTTTGTCTGGAATCACTGGGTGATTAATGGTACCAGTTGATTTACTCTCATTTGTAATTGTTCGCTGCTGCCTTTATCATTACGGCTGTGTCATCAGCAAACAGATAACATTTTGCTAGGTCTCAGATTTTTCCAATATCATTAATATATAAAATGAATGAAAATGGACCAATAATTGAGCCTTGAGGGACTCTTAAAACGACAGTTTTTTGCTAAAATATATATAATTTACTTTGTTATTTGGTACCTGTTGCTAAGATACGACTTTGAGAATATCATAAAGTCGCCCCTTATCCGAATGGAATACATTTTTCTCAAAAGTACTTCAATGGGTTCCGTATTGAATGTTTTTCGGAGGGTCCAGGTATAAGGTACATGTTATTTAATTTGCCTCTAATTTTTTTTATTTGGTCTTACATGCTATAGTACATAGCTATAGGCGTATATGTGCGTTTTTTCGAAATCCGCATTGGGGAGGATTCAATATGTCATGTTCTTACCAAAAAATTATAAGCTTACAGTTTTTTCAAGTATTTTGGGAACAAAATGGACGCAGCGATATCGGTTTATAATTTGCAAATTTATTCCTACTTCCACTTCATGTAGAGGTAGTTATCAGTTATCGCTTTCATGTAGAGGTTATTATCAGTTAGGACTTAGGAGACATAATACTTGTGAAATATGTATAATGTAATATGTGAAATATGTAAATATGATATATGAATGTGTTGATACAATGAAATGAGTTGCGTTTACAGTGTTTTGCAAACAAAAACTTCGGGTAGTGGCTTTATATAAGCTATCGTAAAATCAAAATGCGCAGCGTAGCAGTTAACGCAAAGAAAAACATTTGCATTCCATGTCTGGTGATATTGTTACACATACCTAAACAAATTAGTTTGGTTGGTTTCACTATTTAACAAATAACGTAATCACCTATTTCAATCTTAATTTATATAGTCGCATTTTGAGGCACGGATG
Source organism: Balanus nubilus (assembly GCA_031763405.1). NCBI lineage: Eukaryota > Metazoa > Arthropoda > Thecostraca > Balanomorpha > Balanidae > Balanus > Balanus nubilus. The sequence goes on from JARFNZ010193315.1 coordinate 3,536, forward strand.
ATGTTTTTTATTTACGGATCAGTATCACGTCACCTACTCTGTCCCGGCAGATTCTGCGCGGTGTCAGCTTCAAAGTCCGCCCTGGCCAGACCATCGCTCTTGTCGGCAGCTCCGGATGCGGGAAATCCACCTGTATCCAGCTAATTCAGCGGTTTTACGACCCTTCACAAGGAGAGGTAGGAAAGCGTACTGCTATCGGGCTCAGACCATTTCATCCGAGTTACCGTGTTCCTACTGTGCAAATATGTCCCTTGTACTGTACAACTTTGTAATGATAGTACACGACTTAGATTAGTTTTTATTTTTTCTAGGATCAGAGTTATATTTCTTTGCAGACTATTTCCCGGGACCCTTCTTTCACGAGTTTCAGCACTTTCTTCTCCACAATGTCATTAAGTCAGTGTCATTAGTATTATTTACGTTGCTGCTGAACATTCACAGTATTTACAAATTGAACGTGTTCTGCTTTTATCCGGTTCTTTCAGATTCTATTCAACGTTGACAACCCACGTGATCTGATCTTGTCCTGACCTTGTTCTGCTCCGTTAGGTTCTGCTGGACTGTAGGAGCGATCTGACCCTGTTCTGACCTTGCTCTGTCCTGTCAGGTTCTGCTGGACGGCAGGTGTGTAGCCGACCTGAACGTATCCTGGCTTCGGCAGCAGATCGGGGTGGTCTCCCAGGAGCCGGTCCTGTTCGGTACTACCATAGCCGAGAACATTCGATACGGTCACCCCGACTGTACTATGAAGGATATTGAGGAGGTCAGCAATCCGGACACGGTCCTAATGTGACGGCCCGGAAATAAATTTCGAAAAGCGTCCAGGATACCTGGCACGTTCCGTATTGAAAGCATATCAGGAACTTGTGAAGATTTGCTTACTTCTGTTAAGAAACGTATAAATGTTGGTGCTGATCAGATGCATAAATACTAGCATCTTCTATAGAATATTTGTGTGTCTATTATCAACCCCAGTTGATGCTATTCAACTTTATTTCCGTACATATATATCTATCTTTATCTCTTTCGCCATCTTAACCTTTATTTCTAACTCTATCTATATCTCTATTTCTATCACTATCTATATCTCTGTTTCTATATCTAACTCCATATCTAACTCTACCTCTATCTCCACTTCTACATCTGCCTATAACTCTTCCCTATTCTTCATCCACAGGCTGCGCGGCAGGCGAACGCTCACGAGTTCATCCAGGACCTGCCCCTGAAGTTCGACACCATGGTCGGCCAGAAGGGTGCCCAGCTTAGTGGAGGCCAGAAGCAGCGCATTGCCATCGCTCGTGCGCTCGTGCGTAACCCTCGCCTGTTCCTCCTGGATGAGGCCACCTCGGCGCTGGACTTGCGCAGTGAAGCGGTCGTCCAGGCAGCTCTAGATAGGGTAAGACGCGATGGGGATATGGAGAGGATTCATAGATTTGATGGCAATGTACTTTCCTTAAATTGAAATTGTTTAACGTTTTGGAATCCCAATAGTTTGAATGATCACACATTGTGGAATGTCTGCTTTCACTGTTTTCCGCGTTTGGAAATGCGCACTGCTAAGTCTATCCAGTTACGCAACCTAAACAAACGGCATTTGTTGTTTTTCGCATTTCCGTTCTACCTCACCATCCCGAGGTCTTTACGCGTACCTGCCCTGAACCGGTACCTCCTTACCACCATGGTACTCCCGTTCTTCAGGCTCGCTCCGGCCGGACCACAATCGTGGTGGCCCACCGTCTCTCTACGGTGAGAACGGCCGACCTCATCATCGCCATGAAGGACGGCCAGGTGGCGGAGACCGGCTCCCACGAGCAGCTGATGCAGACGAAGGGGCTCTACCACGGTCTGGTGACGTCACAGACGACTAGCGGCAACGAGGAGGAGATAGAGGAGGAAGGGGATGATGATGAGGAGGAGGAGGACGAGGAGGAGGGAGGAGAGGAAGAAGAGTTGGCATTGGCGGAAGAAGACCAAGGTGAGGTTATTGGGATCTAACTGGGTTAGCTGGGTTCTAGCTGGGTTCTAAATCACTTAGGGCACAAATAGTTGTGCCAGACTTGCGCCATTAACACATTTCGTTTGACGCATGATGATGACGACTTCGTTGATTTTATTTTGTATGCGGGCTGTAAATTTTGAATCAAGTTGTGTGATTCCTGGTATTAGATACCCATTTATGAAACAATTAGTGACATATTTCATTGTTGACTTCTTCATCTCCGATACCACCAAGACAAGCAGATTGACGAAGGCACAAAGATATAGAAGTTAGTCATGCCGATGTGGCACTAATGTTAGCTTCCTATATGCAACAACGCAAGAAACTATTTTGTCGTGAATCTTTCTATAACGCCTACTACATTTCAAGCCGCTATTCCGCCTTTAAAGGTTCGCAGAGGCTTCCCGATTCACCATGTTTCTTCCGCGTCCTCCGTGCCCCAGGCGGTTTGCAGATGCCGCCGCTGAGACGGCCCTCTCTGGCCGGCCGGAGTCGCCTCAGGACACTGTCCTCGGGGTCACACCTCAGCGACGGGGCCAAGGTCGCGCCGGAGGTCACCGGAGACTCGACGGCAGTTACCGTCCTCCGACCTGGCTCCAAGAAGAAACGCAAGAGTGCCAAGTCGGTAAGGGATGACCTACCAACTCCTGTCATTGACTCCAGGGTTATTGATAAAGCCTCGTACGTTCGTGGGGGTTCTAGGTCGAGCCGGAGATCACCGGAGACTCGACGGCAGTAACCGTCCTCCGACCTGGCTACAAGAAGAAACGCAAGCGGTTAATGGGTGATGTTTATTATGACTTAACCCATTAACCCAGTTAGTTATGACATAATTATGACATAAGCCTCCCAGTTAATTATGACTGCAGTATAATTATCTCGCCTTTGTATCCAGTGACTTCGTTGAGCAAATAAAATGTAATGATATATTTGTAATGATCGCTAACATGAGCAAAGCCTATTTAAACGCCATTCCTTAAGTCAGTGATTTCGTCATTTAATTTAGTTTGTTTTTTATATGTTTTGTCAAAAATAGCCATCGGACTTAAACATATTCTTTTGCATAATCCTAACACATCGATGAAATACACAGATCCCTTTTTCAGCGCCAAACTGCGCAGTTCGTGGCGTTTTCGTCGTGATATAGATAGCTGCCGTAGACTCCGTTTACGCTAGTCATGCTAAACGAGGGCTTATGCTAGTCATGGTAAACAGCGAGGGCTTAAAGAAACGAGGTCGCGACTCACCGACTTCGATAGATCGTGATTAAATTGCTTTGTTTGTAACAAAAAGTGGTGATAACGATTATGCTTCTTTTACAGATAATTGTCATTAATTTGCTGTTATGCAAGAAACTGTTGAGAACGAAATGATTGCTGGTCATGGATTGCATGCCCGTGGCAGGTGTAAGCCAAAGCGATAATTTTTCTCGAAGACACCTTTTTGATAGAAATCTATCAAAATAGTGTAATTTTAACTTAGGATACTTACTTCAAAATGCAGGGCTTTCCAGAATGACTGTTAATCATAAAATGGTTATGATTCACATAAATGGCATATTTTCTCAACATTAAGCCAAGTTACCGAACACACAAAACCACAAATTACATATTGGGCATAGGTTAATCATCAGTGATTGCTGTCAACAAAGTTTCCATCGTCGTGGTTTCTCGAGCCCCGAGTAACGGCTCTCTTACAGAGGCGGCGCACTGCACGCTGGACATCCTCTCGCTTTGGGGATGATCGTCCGAGCTACCATAGCGGCTAGCGCCATCTTTAACTCTGTCCTTCCTCCTTCTGTCTCGGATACGCGGTCATAGTTCCTTCTTCATCTTCTAAAAGTTTCAGTTTGAGCAGGGCGATGCCGCAGTGCACATGACGGCAGCAACACCGACATGACTGACGAAGATCATTAGTGAGAGAGTCATCAGTCGGTTCACTGACGGCCACTTGCCCCTCCGTGACCACGAGTCCTCGCTGCACTGTTGATTCTTGTCCATGACACTGGCGGAGTTCCGTCGTAGGCCGCTTAGATTTCTGACAGCTAAAGATGGCGGTATAGGAGCTCGAGCGATCGATCTCCGGAGTGAGTGGATGTTCGGCTTGATATGCGTCACCTACATCAGAGAGCCGTTACTTGGGCTCGAGAAGCAGGAATGCTGTAGAGAAACCGTTGACAGTAATCACTGATGACTACACTAGATACAATTTCTCGTGTTTTGTTGTGCTTGTTGGCCAGGAATAGCTTTTTGAACAATATTTTTAAGTTATGGGCTAGCATTTTATAATTATCAGCTATTCTGAAAGCCCGTATATGTATCTTTCTCCTGGCAACAGTGTGTTTTTCAATAGAAAAACACAATGCCAAAGCATAGTATTTCTTCTAATTTCTAAACAACCTTCGGTGGCCTGCAACACCTGTATCTCTCCCCTCAGAAATCGGCAGCTGGGGTCTCGGTCGAGGACGACGGTCCTTCGGTGTCCGCCTGGAGGATCCTGAGTCTCAACAGGACCGAATGGCCCTACCTCCTGCTGGGGGTGGTCGGTGCCGCCATCATGGGCGGCTCCATCCCCGCCTACTCTGTGGTTTTCGGCAGTATTCTGGGCGTGAGTAGATCCGGGTCTCGCTGCAGTAGGGGATATTGGGAAAATGATGATTTCGCTTGAGAGGAAGTGCGTTTGCGGAGTGGTCGTTCAGTTTCGGGAGATGTGAGAGAGCAGGTGTGATTTCTAGTTGTTCGTGAACATGTTTCTTGCCGCTTGCTCAATATTCGCATATTACACTTAGGCGAATTCAAACCAAATAACACTTTATCACACTTTAGCAGATCCCTTTGTAAGCTCCCTATAGCTGGTCCTCGATCTTCTGTCACGCCCACGTTATCCCGGGCCTGGTGGTCGTCGACCGCCGGGTATGTGGCGGCCCTCGGCCCGTCCCCGGTAGTGGTGGCCGTCTGCATAGCATGGGGCCTTCCCGCGGCGCAGTTCCGGGGTTGGCAACCAAAAGTCATTCACCCGAGTCAAAGTCATTCAAGGCAGTCACCCGATCGGCGTTCCATTTTGGCCCGCTTCGTCCTTCTCCTTCATCACACGGTTCCGCAATGGTCGGTACCGTTAAGGGGCCGATTAGGGGCCTTATTCTAACCAAACCCCCGAAAAGTCACACTTTAGCAATTTAGGCGAATTAACGCATTAAAATATGAATTACTATTCTTCATCTTGTCTATCATATGTTCAGTTTCGTTGTTATCGACAATTTGATTAACGTTGCTCGGAGACGTACATCGCACTATGATTAAGATGATTAGGCTAAACGTTTCAAATATCGACCTGGACTCTCTGAACAGAAACCAGGGTGAAACTACATTCCAGTTGGCAAACTATTTTCTGGTAAAACTCGAATAACTACGACACTTAGCATACTGAATGACAAGTACATTGCGAGATTTGATTAGCTCGTTTTTAACCGAGTGTGTCTCGGTGAATATTTCAGAATCTGTCTGTGGCCGATCCCGACGAAGCTTTGGAAAACGCTCGATTCTTCGGCCTGCTCTTCATTGGTATTGGCGTTCTGACTTTCCTGGCTTCGTTTGCGCAGGTAATATCCCATCTATGCACTGTTTTTTTTTACTTGAGAGTTTGTTAAGTTTGCCAGTTTCCGTTGCTTTGCCAAATTATTTGAGGGCTCATTTATCAAATGTGTTCGTTCAGATATTCAGATGTTCATATTACAGATACCCGTGTTTCGTGATTTCATGTCTCCGTCCGTGTTCATGTGTTCATGTGTTCATGGGTGGAGGATCATTTTAGAAGTTGGTGTGGCCAGAGGGTATTCCAGCTCACTTTGCCTGTGGCCTGTCAATGCATTTGCACTACAACATAGTGAAATGTTGGTGTGGCCTTGCCAAAGTTGGTGTGGCATTCGCCACACTTGCCATACCGCGTTCTCCACCCATGACATGTAAAATCACGTCCTAGCTGTTTTATATCGTGTTCATTCGCTTATGATTCACGTGGTTGGGCGGTCTCTAGTTCATGACCTAAATTTTAATGAGTTCATTTATGTTATCGTTCATGTTTGAAGTGTTAATTGTCAAGTTTCTCGTGTGTCGGTATTCCAAGTGTTCACGTACCCACGTTCCAGGTGTTCATGTTCGGTGTAGCTGGCGAGAAGCTCACTACGCGGATCAGGCAGATGTCGTTCAAAGCCCTGCTGAGGCAGGAGGTGGCCTATTTTGATGACGCGAAGCACACTGTCGGCGTACTCTGCGCCAGGCTGTCAAGCGACGCCTCCAGTATACAGGGGGTGAGTGTTGAGGCTTGAGTTGAGTTTAGTTGCAGGTTTGCAGGAAGGGGATTAGTGCCAAGTGTGCAGGGTGTGAGTGCTGATAGCTACAGTGCGCTGGGTGGGATGTAGCGACACAGAAGTTGTGTGCGGTACCTGTGTCGAAAGTGTGACTTATTACAGTACCAGTGTTTGGCTCAGTTAGAAAGGGATCAGACGTGTTTGTAAACTGTCCTGGAGATCCGATAATTTGGCGTATTTGGAAGTTATTAGCGACATAATTACACACAACAAGCGAGACGAGATAATGAAGAAGCTGTTTATGTAATTATTTTGTTGGCATTCCTTCAACATAGGTTGCAATATTAAGTTATATTTTCATCTTTTCACTTAGTTTTAATAATTGGAGCCATTTTTATCACACTTTGTGCTCAGTTTTCTTATTAGAATTTTGAAGTCGCGTGCTGAAGACAAAAGGCTTGTAAACAAGATGAGCTTCTGCGACAGAAATTACTCGGAAAACTCCAGAACTAGGTGATGTGAACAGAGAAGAAAACATTGAAGATGAATGCAACAAGGTCAAATGAATTTCATGCGAAGATTGAATGTACGATCAAGGACAAAATCACTCAAATAGATAATGATCCGTCTTAAATTTGAAGATAACGACGACACCGATACGAATACGGCTAACGACATCAATCAGCGACCCCGTCTTCATCTTGATTGTTTTTTTTCTTGTTTTCATTCAGTTTTAGGAACCCGGTGCGATCCTTTACCCATCCTGAAACAGACTGCGGATATGCGCAGCGCCATTGGGCAGCAGCTGCACTCACAGTCCTGTATCCCTAACCTACGCAACCATCCCTATCCTTATCAGTCTCCTGCCATAGTAGTTTTAATCATTTCCAATCTCACCTCGACTGAAGAGCCACCATATGGAATGTGGATGTCTTTCTATGTCAAATAAATACATTAGTGGCCTGAAAAGGATGTTACGAGTGCTATATTTCGTTCAGGTATCTAAATTATTCGCATTGGAGGTTAATATGATAATAACAAAAATATAATCAAAATAAAACCAAATACATGCATCCAGTGCAATGACTGTTATTTTTGCTTATACCGTTGATTGCACCTGTACCCACTGATGGAGTTTACTATATAGTTGGTGGGGCAGTCGCCTCACCAACTTTAAGGTTTGGCCCACCAACTTTTTGCTTTACCCCACCAACGTTTTGCTTTGTCCCACCAAGTTTTGTCAGATTTGATTTTTTGTTTTGCTTTAAAATCATGATTGTCCACAAAGCGCATTGCCATCAAACTTGAAGGTTTGCTGGCATAACCGAAGGTTGTTTGGTAAAAACTCAGTTCAAATTAATAAAAGTCAGTTTTCGACTTAGCCATGCTAAATAGGTACTTAGCTAGCAGGATAATTTGCCCCACCAACTTTTCCTGAAAGCTCCACCCTCCGCCCATGCCTGTACCTTTACCCAGTTACATACAAAGATCCCATGTAGGTATGCGCCTTTACCGATCCCTGTCTCCCGGCAGGCGACCGGCACACGACTGGGGAACATCACCCAGGCGGTCTTCACTCTCCTGCTCGGCATGGGCTTGGCCTTCTACCTCAGCTGGCAGCTGGCGCTGGCAGCTCTGCCCTTCGTCCCGCTCTGCGTGCTGGGAACTTATGTTGAGAGCAGGCAGACGTCGGGAAACATGGCCAAGGAGAAGTCGGATCAAGAGAGTGGTAATCAGGTGAGTGTGGGTGTGGGGCGTGGTAACCATGGCAACGCGATGACGCAGTCTCGTGTCGTGATTGTGGCGACATGGAGTGGCCATGGATGAAGAGTCATCCATGGAGTGGCAAGATTGGAAACACGTTGAGCTTTATATGATCATATATAGTTCGAAGCGGAAACGACGTACGTAAAATATTTGTTTGAGGCCTAGTGAAGCGAGACTTTTAGCGACTTTGGATGTGCAAGCCAGAACAAATGAACCGTAGTTAAGCAATCATGAAGAACACTGAAGCGTGAGAAGTTTGTCGAGGTCATCAACCAAGTTACTCTATAACATTACAACTTGTTTGATTGTCAACCGGTATAAGTCGGCAAATATATGCCATTTTATGTTTCCGTAGGTTAAGCAGCCAAAGTTGCATGGTATACACATTTTAGAGGTAACCGCCAGGGTATGGTCTCAAAATACAATCTTTCATAAAAGATATGTGTATTAACCGGCTCTCCTTCTGTTTCCAGATAGCTGTTGAGGCCATATCCAACATCCGCACGGTCGCCAGCCTGGGCCTAGAGGAGATGTTCGCCGACCAGTACGAAAAACAACTGCAGCAGACACACAAGAAGTACATCAAACGCGCTGTCATCCGAGGTTTGTAATCGCGTCTTTTTCGAAGATTCGTTTAGGAGGCTGGATGGGAGAAAACAATTGTAAACCTTATCTAAAGACAATGTCAAAGTTGCCAGAAACGGGGGAGTACTGTTTCTTGTATGTTATAGCTATTATATTACTTTCTAGTTATTCTATTACTTTCTGTCCTCCCTCCATGGCATTAAACGAGAACAGAGCACCTTTCTCGTGCAATAACAACGCAGACTGTATGAGCAACTTTAGGAAATGAAACGTTTTGACGATGTCTCTCCCGCGCGCCATTGCTTATGTTCTGCATATAATGTGCGCCAATGTTGTCGTCTGTCCTCCAGGCCTGGTATACGGCGCTGCCCAAACCGCCCCCACTGTGTCCTACGCGGTCGTGTTCGCCGTTGCAAAACATCTAGTTCTCAACGGAACAGTCCCATACGGGAATCTGTTCATGTAAGTTCCACAATGTATGCCAGATATTTATCGTACCTTATGTTAATTCACTGGGTAGTTAAAAGCGCATCGTGAATCATTATAGTTGCATGCATGAGTGACAATTACGATTCAATTGATGAGCGAGCCATAGGCGGGTTCAATAAACTGAATCTGAAATGTCTAGTGTGCATAAACGATTTAGTGCATGGCCGTTCTGTGGCAAGAGTATAGTGAAGTACGATCGAGGAGACCCAATATTGGGACGCAAATGTCCCGTTAGAGATGACAGAAAATGACTGATCTGTGTGAAACGTGTGTTACTGCCAAACTTAATATTTAATTTATTTATTGGCGCCCCTGTTCTGTTCTGACTCTCATATTATGTTCTGACTCCTGTTCTGTTTTGAAGCCCCTGTTCTGTTCTGACGCCCCTGTTCTGTTAACCCGCGCCCCGCTGGGGTCGCCAGCCGAACGCCGGGGGAGGGTAAATTTTACTCCCTCGTATCTCCCGAACCAAGCGTTGCAGCGGGACGCTCGAGCCATAAAACGAAAGCTCTCGACAAAACAACGCTAACAATCACTTCAAATTTTATTAGCAAGGTCAAAGGTCAAAATAAACTATTTTCTATTAATTGGCTACAGAGACCAGACTATCTATAGCAGCAAGCCCAAATTCAGCCAAAATGATTCCAAGTATCAGAGGAAGGCACTGCAGAGTATAAGCCCCATACTAAGTAGGTACAGGTCAAGGTCAAGGTCAGGTCACAAAAGGTCATTATGAGCAAAAGTTACATAAAAGCTGTATGATACACGTTTTATGGGTTGTTTTAGACGTAGAAATAGATGGTAACGGTTATTTTACCATTTGACCCCATTTTAAGTGAGGGTCAGGTCAAAAAAAGTCAAATTTTGACATTCATAATTTGTAATAAAAAGCACATAAATTTAAAACAGTTTGGTCCAAAGAATCCAATGGTGTTATTTGTTTTTACGTAAGCGGTCTAAAAAGACATAAAACGCAATTTAAAAATGACGTCATCAGATTGTACACATATTGGAGCCATTTGGGGTTAAAAAACAAGACATTGATTCGAAATTTGGCATAGCAATTATTCAGATGTATTTCTATTACGTATATTCCGGTATTTTGAACAAATCAAAATTTTGGATTTTGTGTTAATTTTCCCAAAAAGCTATATTTGTATTTTATTGTTCAAAAAACCCTCAGAAATTAAATCCGAGATAGCCATCTTGAAGAAAATGTTAGTTCCGTTCTATGAACAGCTTATTTTTGCCTTTTGCTTCTAAACTCGATGTTTTATGAGCGATCACACATTTGTCGATTTTTGACCGAAAATGGCCTGACATGAAGCCACTCAAACGTTGTTTTTTCTAAAAAATCATTCAACAGATTTTTTCGTAACTTTCTAAAAAGACGTCAAATTGATGTCAGATATTATACCAAAAGTTTCACGTCAATATCTATCATCGTTTCGAAGCTACTACGAAAATCCGGGAGAGGGGGTAAAATTTACCCCACCAGCGGGGCGCGGTTTAAGACACTCCTGTTCCGTTCTGGCTCTCCTGTTCTGTTCTGAAGCCCTGTTCTGTTCTGACTCTTCTGTTCTGTTCTGCCATTCCTGTTCTGACAGGATCACAGAGAGCTTGATTTACGGAACAATGGTGATCGGCGCCGCTGTGGCCTTCTCGCCCGACATGAACAAGGCTTTTGTGGCCGCGAGGAGGGTGTTCGGCCTTCTGGATCGGAAACCAGTCATTGATAGCTCAACCGAAGCCGGTCTCAAGCTGGTAAGCTCAAACCCAACGGGTACATAGGTACGGTACATACTTTCAGAACTTAGATTGATCACTCTTTTGAAATACATGAATGGATTGCATTACTCCAGGAGCAGGATAATTGTCCAATTTTTGTCGAATTTCGCCTGGAGTATCGTGAAGTTCGTTGATTGTTTCACGGACGTTGTAAAAATGGTTGCTTTGTTGGTTTACTTAGGATGTTTACCATCTTGACTTAATGTATTTATCACATTATTCTGCCCCATATGCAGCTTCCCGGAGAAATGAAAGTGAGTGGCGCTTCTGATCGAACCAGATTGTTAACATCGGTGCATATGGCTTGCGAATCTAAACAATATCCTGGATGGAAGAAATATTTCGTGCATCTTCTATATTGTTGTAGAGTCGACTCTACATCATGTGATTATTTTCCTCGATATCACCACAGCTTGGCATCGCACTGTTCTCTGTCTGCACTGACCTGACCTACCCCGACCTGTTGTGACCCATACCTACCATGAGCCCTGTGTCTTTTCCTGTGCAATGCTCTGTGCCCTGCCCTGCGCCCTGCCCTGAGCCCTGTCCTGACCTGACCTGACCTGACCTGACCTGCCTCGACAGCCTGAACTGCGCGGCGCCATCAGCCTGCAGGGGGTGCAGTTCCGGTACCCCACCCGGCCGGCGGTGACGGTCCTCCGCGACCTCAGCCTCGAGGTACAGCCGGGACAGCAGGTGGCGCTGGTGGGCGCCTCCGGCTGCGGCAAGTCCACCTGCGTCCAGCTGTTGGAGAGGTTCTATGATCCTGAACATGGTGACGTGGTAAGTGGATGGTATCTCTCGAGAGAGTAATTATTATCATCCATCAAACTTTGGATCGAATGCTACACCAAACTAAGAAGAAATCCAAAGTAACAGGCGGCGTGAAGTAGCTAAGTCCAGCACCTCCGATTGAAGTGCTCGTAGTCGTACTATTGTTGCATTTTGTCCTGGAATCACAGATAAATGCAGGCTGAATTATCTGCCTATTTGTGGTTTATTACTTGCAACGTCGCTAAAAACCAGAGTTGTTTCCACGTAGATTCGTTCAAGTCTCAACCATCACTAAGCCATACTTGCTGCAGTCTGCAGCCTGCAGACCCATTGTCATTGCTAGATTGATGACTTCGTAAGTGCGCTCACTGGCGGATCCGGGGGGGGGGGGG
>JARFNZ010193537.1:0-15632 GCA_031763405.1 Balanus nubilus
CCCGGTGCCGTCATCCGATGACGTTCCGCCGCCCCCGCCTGTCGTCATACCGGTGTTCGAAAGAAACGCCCAGACAACGAGCCATCATTGCAGAGGCGGATCCAGGCACGGGATCAGGGCAATAATCCGTTCAAATTGCTGACTGATATTTTGCCTCTCCGATACATTGACCCATCAATGTTTCATAACGTCCGACCTAAATCAAGTTTAGGAACTTCTCGAGTGGAAAGCCGAAAGAATCCACAACACCGGTCCGCCGCAGGCATAAAATCTGCAATGTGCATCCGCCCGTGACAGCATCCTGCCATTCTCATCATCTGTCCCTCTCGATGACGAGGGGGCGGGGCGGAATGGGGGGCGGGTTGATGCCCCGCCCTACTGCAGCCGCCCAGCACGCGCCACGCGCCGCGCTGACAGCTCCGATCACTGCACAGAGACCGACCCCGGCTGTCAGGCCTCCGGACGTCCCCAAACAGGACGACAAATCACGCAGACCGTGCCTCGTGATCGGTGTGACGACGGACGGCGGCCAGGAGGACGTCGGGCCGTCGGACGTCACAGCGGGGCTTCACTGCACACACAAACAACAGGCGGCGGGCGGGGATGTATTCATGAGGGAACCTCGGCGCCTGCGGCTCGGCGGGGGAGGGGTGGGGTGGGGTGGGGCGAGGGCGGGGAGGTAGAGTGACCGCGAGTAGCGCAGCGACACTGAGGTCGCTGGCGCTAGGGGGAAGCTGAATGAGCGGGGAGGGGAGTGGGATGGGATCAAGCCTGACGTTTTACGTTTATCTAAAATTTTACGTTACATTTGACTGATGTTTTAGGCAGTTAATTTTACGTTACATTTGACTGATGTTTTAGGGAGTGACAGTTAACATACCGATAAGCCTTCAAAAGTAACAAATCATGACGGCTTTCCTGCTCAACTTACATGCCACGTCGCGATCACTCCCCGACACTGCGCTGCGTTCACCCGCCCTCCGGCGGCTCCACTTCCCGGAAATCAGCCGGAGCGACCACACACACAGCCTGACGTCCGCCGGCCGCTCCACTCACCACACCCAAGGACCACACCACTCCGCACGGCCACGTAGCTCGCTCCACTGCCACTAACGCTAGCGGACACTACAGTTACCGCTCGCCACTGACCGCCGCTGCTACCACAGCCGCCGCGGCCGTCCACTGCGGCAGACCGCAGCAGGTGGATCGCTGGCCGGCCGGTGTCAGCCGCCGTGACCTTCAAACGCCGAGCAGCCGGGCAGCCACTCCGCCGTCGCCCGCCCGGCCCACGCCAGCACAGCTGCCCCCGGCTATGGAGCCGGTGATGCTACTGCCATCTAGTGGGGGTAGCGGGAAGTGGAACTTCACGCGGCTCACACTGGTGGCCGAGATCAGAACGGACTATTTCGGGTCTCGTTCAGTTCTCGCCGGCATTTGGTACTTCGGTGGCTCCCCAGATTCCCAGTTCTCACTCCAGCAATGTTAACTTGGAAAAGATCTTACAGATCGCAAGTAACTGTTTTTTTCCTTTCAGACGCAGCTACGGAGCCCCATAGAGTTGCCCGCTTCATAAATGTAATGTGACAGGCTCGTAGTTCATTGAGCTTGCAGAGCAAATTACAGGGTCTATTCCAGTGGCACCTCCAAACTCCTCCCGGAGCAGTTTGGAGGAGATTAGACCGGGTTCGAGCAGTTAAGGGCAACGCAGCCAATACCTGACTGTGGTTCAGAGCAGCCACGAAAACGATCGGAGAGGCCTGGAGGAAGTTTGAGCCAGTTGGAGGCACGACTGGAACTGAGACCCCTCCCCTTAAAACACAAGTTCTTAGAGTTCTTGAGATATCTTAAAAATAATATCTTTCCCAGTCTGCAAAGATGTCTAGCCTGAAATATTTTCACATTATACCTAATACTGCTTTCATAACCGGTTGGCATAATTTAAATCTACGGCTGATATCTTACAAGTCTGCCTCGCTTCAGGGAAGGCACGTATCTACGCAGCATTTGGAGGATCGACTTCATTTCCTGACGAGTGATATGCAACCAAACCATTTCTGAATTCTTGTTATCGTGTACCGGACGACTTAAGCCGGTATTTTCCCATAAACCTTTGATCTCAAAATGCTGCACAAATACCAGATAACTCCGCTGAATGCTGGCCGCCACAACATGTTCCGGAAATTCACCAAGCACTCGCTGGCGGATTACAAATTGCATCATCCGCATCAACAAAAGAATTACGACGCGAGGTGGAATGCAATCTGTATCTCCACACAAAATCACGTGTGATGCAAAAAAAAAACGCAAATGCAGTTGCGCCGCCAGAGAACTTCAGTAACCCCAGGCACCCACCAGTGGTGACGCCCCTGCGCACATGGTCTGCATTCACATGTCATGTCACAAGAACTGTCAGCGCCGAAACTGCTTCACAAAATATGAACTCGCGGCGCGATTCTAGTGTAGTGTTGGCTTGGTTCGTGAACGAGTCGCCAGTCAGATGGGAACGGACACAATGTCCTATGACACTTTGTCCGCAGTCGCAAGTGGACACCCTGGCCTCTACGGCTAACTGGAACTCTCGTCCCGTTCCAAAGGCATGGGGGATCGTTTTAGTGCGCGGTACCTGTCTCCACACACAGACATGGTATGTCACCGTGGCGGTGTGGTTGCTCGGTACTCACATAGATGGCGTCGGCGTCGGCGGCTCGTCGCTCCAGCTCAGCCTGCACCACGGCCAGGTTGGCGCGCGACTCGGTCAGGATCGACTGCAGCTCGTCAGAGTCAGAGTCGCTGTCCAGCGAGTCAGTCAGCGCCCGCGGCTGGGGAAACGGGACAGGAGTCAGAGTCAAGCAGACGGTACACGGAGTCAGCCAACGCCAGAGATTGGAAAAAAAAACGGTCTTAATGAGACGTATGCGAATCAAATATTGAAAGCATCCGGAACTTCCCCAGTATGAGCTGACTATGACGTGAGTGATGAGAAGAGTTGGGACCAACCCTGGTTTTAACATAACTCGTGATTTTCCAGCCCTACATTCCGAGAATACCTTTCACGTAATAAAGAATGCTCAACATTAAGAGTCGTTGAGTGAGGAATCTTAACAAACTGACATCAACCACAACAAAATCTTTGCCGATCGAATCATCGAATCTCGACGTACTTTGAAGTCCGTTTCAGCTGTTTGTGGGTGTCATCTGAACAAACACACTTGCCGACACTCCAGCACCTCAACACTCTTCTCTCTCTCCACATTCTTGTTCGGAGAGTCACGTCTCTCTCTCTCTCTCTCTCTCTTCCTCTCTCTCTCTCTCTCACCTTCCGTCTGTTGCGTTTGGCCGGCGAGCGGACCTGGCCGCGGGCACTGCTGACATGGGACGAGGCGCAGTCCGAGTGCGAGTCGATGAACTTGCGGTAGTCGTCGCAGTCCAGCAGACGGCGGACGGCGTCGGGGTCCACCGAGCCCTCGGAGCCCAGCTCGGTCACCTCCTTCAGCTCCTGAGGAGAGAGGGGAGAGGTCAGCCCAGGTCGGGACACACAGACGGGTCAGGGGCAGGTCAAAGGGGTCAGGGCAGAGCGGGACAGGGGACCATGTCAAAGTATGGTCAGAACAGGGCAGGGCAGATCAAGTCAGGCTAGGTTAGGTTAGGTCAGGTCAGGTTTAATTAGACCAGGACGCGGCGGGTTATGGTCCGGCAGGCCATGCGAGACTAACAAAGGTAAAACCAGAACAGGCCAATACAGAGAAACAACGCTCTCTTGGCTCCGCTCTCATAGCTCCCACAATAACTCCACATCCAATCAATAACCATCTCCACCACTCAGGTCAGACAACCTTCCCCTCCCCTCCCCTCTTCCCATCCCTGCGTCCACTCACCCGGTACAGACTGACCAGCACCACCACGAGCGCAGTCATCGCTCCTCCCAGTCCCACCACACACGCCCCTCTCTGCACCCGCCCCCGGCACGCACTGCAGCGCTGACGCTGCGTCGCGCCGCTCCCCCGCCACGCGGCCGGCGTCCGGCGCCCGGCGGCTGGCGGCACTCCGTAGTCACTGGCGACGCACCGGCCGCCACCAACCGTCACTCGAACACGCGCATCGATTACTCTCACAGCACGGGCGACGCCAGGCGTGTATTAATAGGGGAAGCCGGGGAGATGCATGCGTGATTACGTTAGGGAAGCGGACCGAGTTGTACCAGGAACTCGGTCGTTCACTGAGGGTTGTGTTGCGGCACAATTCAGTTCCGCGGTGAGACTTTGGAACTGCATATCTGTCGTGGTGATGTAATTCAAACGCGTTTGGAAGAGGACGAAAGGACGAATTCCAGTTGCACAATGAAAAACTGGGTGACAGAGCCACATTTCCGAGTCAGTGAGGGCGAATCAGACGAATCGAAAACAGTGATCTTCGGGTTGAAAACAGTAATATTCAACGCATTATGGACCAATCGGCAACGTCAGTTCGAGCCCTCAGCGATAGCTACCTAGCGGAACTGACGAACCATACCGGATACAGCCGGCAGTGCGGAACGCAGGTGGTCGAGCATCACTGGCAGACAGCCTGCCCCCATCCAGCCGCTGAGTACGCCCACTCTTACTCCCCGGAAACGCCATTCATCCTGTTATCAGTGCTGACAATTCTTGTCAACCTTCCATTAGGGATTGAAAAACAACTGGAGATTAATTGAGCTTGGGTATGGTCTGCACAATAGTTTAAAGATAACCTCTACGGAGGCCCCGCAAGGTGAGCCACGTGGCCGTTTGAGACACACGTGGCGCGTTTTTGCTCCGCTGGCAGGCGACAGTCGGCGGAGGACGGCTGAAATTAGACAGACCGGATGCCACCTCGCCTTCTATCCCCGGCGGTGCGCCGGATGCCTTCTAACCACAATCGCTCTGAGACGATAAGACGGGACACCAGCTGTGACATGGCTGGCCACGGCTCGGTCTTGGGCATAATACTACGATGTCCTCCACAAACATGAATTATTATTGTTTACGAATATGTGTGCGTGAGTGCACGTATGTATCTGTGCGTCATGAAGGACTGCCTAGGGTCAATGTCTGCTAGGTCATTCATTGGTATCAGTCAGCAATTTTCATTCGCATGTTGGCTGAATCAGCTACTTTCATATTTCGCGTGCTCGGGCTAATAGCAGCAAGCAAACGAGAAGCGTTTTTGGCAATGTATCACTGTCGAGAAATAACTTCAGCAATGCCGAGGTCAACGACAGTGACCCATAATAAAATAAAACGGTAATTTAGCTTCCGAGATTTACTGAGCGAAATGACCTGGACCCATTTAGGAATCATAAACAATAATTGTGTGACTTCCAGCGTCATCCAATGGATACTTTTCATGAGCTCCACTTTGTTTAGCTACCACTGGTGCACGGCACAATCATATAATTGAGATTTAACAATACCATAATTGGAGCATGGCTGCAGAACAAACCAGACTCGGTCTGTAACCATCCCGGGCACTAAAAGAGTAACTATCCATTGAAATCCAGACACGACGTTTCAGTGAATGGACACGTGTTCAACAATGCTCGGCCTCTCCGGGCCAGCGCACCCACTAACATACCACAGGCCAGTAGGGCACAGCACGCGGGAAGTGTAGGAGCTTTGTTTGACTGCACCGAGGCGTCCACCGGCACAATTCGGCCCTACACTGTGGTTGTGGGGTGGAAGGTCATCTGGGACATGGTTTCGTTTGAATGAATGCATGAAAGCCGTCCAAGAACAAACCTCGAACAAGACCGTTCACGTTCTGTTACAGTTACTAAAGCAATAACCAGTTAGACCAACTCTAGACGTTTTGCATTATTGTTTCCGACTCAACAATCTCCTTACGGAAGTCCTGCCAAGAAATCAGGAAATTACGACACATGAGCACGTCTCCAGAACACTACTGCACAGAATCCCTCCTACGCCACCCAAAAGCCCTCGCGTACCCAGTTCACCCCACAACCTTCACGCGTGCCCAAGCCGCCCTGACAGCCCCAGCACGGCGGACAGGTAGCGCCACCTACCTGGTACGGGTCCCAGGCCTGCTCCGAGAGGGAGCTGACCTCCTCGGACGGGTCGCGAGGCGAGGCGTCCGAGGCGGTGCGGGGGGACACCTCGACCAGAGTCGCCTCCGTGGTGCAGGACAGCATCGAGCTCCGGTGCGACTCTGAGACGGAGAAACAGACACAGATTGGGTTAATCAGGCGGTTATGGCGCATGATGACATCACGTTCTACGTACGATGATAAAACAGCAGTCAAGATTGGACTGTTCAACATTCATCCAACGTTTCAACATTCATCACGCGTTTTCTGGCCTGATATGAATCTTCCCTCAACAACAAGGCAACGGCTTAATTTCGAGCCCCAAATTCCTTGAAGTCGGCACCAATCATGGCTTATCTGCAGATAGCAATCACCCACTCCCTCTCTTCACACAGCTGGCGTATCGAGCGTACAGTTAACACACAGCAGGAACAAACACTGCCATCGGGCGGAACTTGATTACCTGCTATCGAAACCCACACGCCTCACTCTCCCCCTAGTGTCATAAACCCGGAGACCAACGCGCACCCCTCGAGCTAGTAAGTCAGCATTGTTCGCACAGGTACCCGCCACGTGGTGCCAAGTCCGGCTGTGGTTGGACCACCCGGGGATCGAGCCCCAAGGTAATACCGACATGTGGAAGAATATACGAGGGATAGCCGCCAATACTTTGCGGCATGTCAATACCGAAAATAGGAAGGCAACAATCGACTGCATTACTTCATAGTTCAAGTTTCAGCACAACATCCTGGGATATACTCAACCACAGACAAAACAGAAAAAAACAACGACCACTCCGTCCCTCAAGTCCATCAAGCACGAATGCAATTCGCGGTTCTGAACACCACTCCACTGCCAATCCCACGTCATCGAACCCACCACACACCACCACCACCACAATAACCACGTGCTAATCCACCCCCCCCCCCCTTCCCCGCCTCCTCCGCTCACCTGCAGCCGACATGCCGGTCCGCCCCCGCTCCCCCTCGCTGCCGGAGGACCTGAGGCTCCTCCGGCGGCGGTAGGTCGGGGAGGAGCCGGTGCCCTCGCTGCCGGAGCTGCGGGTCGCCGAGGCGCGGTGCGGCCGAGACCGGCGCCGTCCGCCCCAGAACGGCGAGTCGAACGAGGCGGAGTTGGGCAGCGTCTTCGGCACGGCGCCGGCGGACACGGTCGTGTTGCTCGAGCTGGGGGACAAACAGAGCAGGCTGTTAGTTTGACTCAGCGGGGGAAAGTGGAGGACGAAGAAAGTAAAAGATGGCACGTACAAAGAGGAAAACAGCGAAAGGCCAGCGTCGTAAGCTCAAGGATGTTCACGAGGATGAACGATTACATTCAAAAGTGGTAAGTAGCACTTTTCGCATAAAGCTTAACAAAGAACGCGATAAATAATGTCAGGAAAACATAGTGATACGTGTTTTGACATAGTCCAAACGGTACAAAAGCAAACAGCGGCTTTAGCACGGTTAACACAAGTCGCTGACGATCGAACAAAAAACAATGAAACGCTGCCGTATCCCGGAGCTCTTGTGCTGTGACAGCTACAGCTGGCGTGTAGAACACAAACATACAAACATATCGACCCTCCACTACACACACGCTAGCCCAGCGCTGTCTGACACTGCCTGACACGGTGTGACACGGCCACGTGGACAGGTGACACATGTCACGTGACAGGTGACACATGTCACAGGGCGAGTTGGGCCGGGAGTGAGTGTGCACACAACATGAGTAGCCATACTTAGGACCACGATCAGACCGAGCGTCGCCACAAGATGGGCTTTAGAGGCACGGAAGGTGGGAATCATTGGAGATACCCGAGATGATGAAACGTAGCGGATTTATTTATGGGATACGGAGAAAGGACGTTAAAGGATGCTGTATGGATTAATACGTCACAAAGAACATCAACATATTTTGAAAATGTCTACACGGATGGATGGCGAGCTCAACTAGACATCAAACCAGAGGATTAGGGACTTAGATAACCAGCACCAGTGTCACATTTACCCGGGAGTATATCCAGCAAGCGCGCGGCACAAAGAACCCTCTGAAGAGCTTCAGGGCACCCTCACCTGGAGGTGACGCCCTTGTCGTTGGTGGGTGTGAGCATCTCATTGAGGGCCGTCTCAGAGACTGAGAGGGGAGCGGAGCGGAGCCGACCAGCCGACGTCAGGCCGTGAAGGCTCCAGGGACGCTCACCGGAGCGGCGCTTCTTACTGCGCAAAACCACCTGTCCAGCGAGAGGTCAGGTCAGGTCAGGTCAGTCGTGGGAGTCATGGAACTCACATAGCATTAGACTCACTCATGGGATAGAATTAGTCACCCGGTCCGCACAGTCATGGGGATTTCGTGGTGAGCCGACCAAATGTAAAAATATACAGGAACCCCCGGAGGATTCAGAGACAGAATAACCGAAGGACATCAGCTCGTTTTCTTGAAAAGGTGAAAGTTGATTTCAACCACCTCTAAAATCTTGTAGGAAGCGATGGTCAAAATAATTAGAATGTCATCAGATTTCAAACGTCAAGACACGCCATGCATTACTCAGAAAGCCTTCACCAGTCACGAGCAAACTCAGCTTTCGTTCCAACATCAACAACGAAAAGGGGCAACCGGAAAATGTCATAATTAATCAGAGGACAGAGCCATAAATGCCATCGTAACTAAACACAGATGACATCGCCCCACCAGCCCTAAAACACTCCTCGCGATATCTATCGTCTTTCCCATTTCCTGGGCCATGACGACACACAACTACCTAAAACCGCAGCCCCACCCTCTAACCACTAACCAGCCCCCCCCCCTACCTCATCCCCCAACCCCCTACCTTGGGCGTGGTCGAGGTATCGAGGCCGGAGCCGGCCGCCTGAGGGCTCGCCAGCAGCAGCGGCCCGCCCCCAGGAGCGGCGGCGGTGGGCGTGACCAGCTCGTGGCACGTGACCATGCTGCAGGTGAGGTCCTCCGAGGCGAAGGAGACCGACTCCTCGCCATCAGACTCCCCCGTGGTGTACTCCCCGCTGGCGTCGCAGCTGCTATCAGTCACCTGAAAACAGAAAAAAGTTTGTTAAAATCAGGTCAAACCACTACAAAATGACACACATGTTTGCCAAGCGATATGCTGGAAGGCACAAAAGTCGAAACACGCCAAACACGAGCATGGAGAGAGCGAAAGAGTAGAAGGGCAGAAACGCTTGCACCGGATTGTTTTCCCTTGCAGCCCTGTAATTCACCCGTGTGTTGACGATACGTCCGGGCAGTTCAAAGCCTATGATCGATGCGGCTGGTTCGATCGTATTTAATGGGTCGGTCAGTGAACTCCAGGACACGAGGGACTGCAGCCCCACTGCTGCGGCACCCCCGCAAGTCTGTGTTGATTGGAGCCGCTTCAAGGAGACCGCGGCTGGCTGGCGGGGGGTCGGATTTGGTATCATGTGAAGAGGTGTGATTTGAGGCCGAGGGCGGGATCCTACTAATCCAGTGGCGGAATTTCCTCTCCTGCTCCGGAAGCGTTCCGGAAGAGAAATGGCCCAGTTTTGCGTCACAGATCTGCGAAGATCGGTGAGCCAGTCTTGCCGCTAACCGCAGCTGTTCCGCGGCAGATAGCGGCGGAGGAAACGGCGTGACAGCTGTCCGCGAGTTGCAGGATGCAGCCTTACCACAGCGATGGTAACGCTTAGGTGCACAGTCCTGCAGGGTGCGCAGTCTTTCAACGGTCAGACTCGTAAACTGAACTGAAATTAAATTAAATGAATCCACCGTCTTCACCTAGTTAGCACCACCGCGCTATGACAGCATCATTGTCTGTGACGTTCGAAGACGACCAGGGCAGTCCAGGGACGTCTGATCTGTCTTCTTAGACCTCTGTCAGACCACCACCAGACCTCTGTCAGACCACCATCAGACCTCTGTCACTTGTCAGACCACCACTGGACCTCTGTCAGACCACCACCGTACCACGTCCGCCCTAGGACGGAACTGACGTTTATCCCGTGATTACCGGAGACAGGCACCGCGGAAAGGAACGTGTCCGCGCCTAGCTGGGTCCTGTGCGTGTGGCCAGCCGCCAAAAACCACTGACCAGAGCCGCCAAAAACCACTGACCAGAGCCGTCGACAGGTCTCAGGTGACAGCTCTGGAATGTACACGACAGGTGTGTCCAAGGCGAAAAAAAGCATCCGTATCCGTCTGGATTTCACGTGAGAATCTAATCTCATTTAGGTACCTGGATTATCACGTGAGGCAAAAGTAAAAGCTAAGAACTGACTGATGTTTTGTTTGGAGTACAGTTTTCGCGATTATTTGTTTGGCGCATCGATTTCACCCCGCCCGAGGCAGAAGGGGCTTTCTGCCACACCCAAAACTGCATGACGTCAGCGGAACATCAGCCGTGGCAGCAAGCTGCCAGGGGGAATGACAAATTAGCATGGAAATTAGACGCGGTCCCCGCCAGGCGAAACAATATTTATATGAATAATGTCCGTTATGCATGCTGCCGCCGTGCAACGAACCAGCCACGCAGGGTAGGTCATTAGAATCCAGGTGCATAGGGTACACCTCCATCTACCCTATGACCGCCATTAAAGCCTCCAGCCGCCAGCAGCGATGCATGGAAAAGGGGCACGCAAGCTCCGCCGGGGTCTGGACGGTCGTCATGGTCACTTTCCAGGCCCAAACCGCCTATACGGCAGTAGCTGCCCATACTGCGGCGACTCGGCAGCCACGGCCAGCTAACTGGCCTTGGTTTCCAGAGTCCAGCCGGCTCGGCCGCCGCCGGCCGCTCAACCGATCTGTCAATCACCGCCCGGCGGTCGGCCGGCGGAGGCGGGGGCGGTGGCGGTGGCGGCGGCGGCGGCGGTGGAGGGGGCCCTCCCTCCCCGGGGAGGGAGCAGGCGGCGCTGCGGACCACCGCTCACGGCCCAGCTATCCCCCGTCGGTCAGCCATGATGACACGAGGCGCTAACGAAGCGCGGCACGGATCGGTGTCGCGCCGACCGACAGCCGCACGTACGCCGGTGACCCAGACAGAACGAGGCGGCACCGATGAGTCAGCAACAGGTGGTGAATGATTCCGAGCCCGCGGCCGATGCCAGAGACCCAGGGAG
This sequence comes from Balanus nubilus, assembly GCA_031763405.1. Taxonomy (NCBI): domain Eukaryota; kingdom Metazoa; phylum Arthropoda; class Thecostraca; order Balanomorpha; family Balanidae; genus Balanus; species Balanus nubilus. The sequence continues at coordinate 11,161 of JARFNZ010193537.1, forward strand.
GGTGACATCAGATGAGATACCCATGCATTTTCAGCTTTAAATTGAGCAGGTAGAGGTGAAAGCAACAGGTTTATCTTTTTGTGGTTGTATGTCGATAACACGTTGACATAAATTCCGGTGTCAAATCAGTATTGGAGAAGAAGGTACATTTATCGTCGAAAGACCGTCACTGATTGATGGAATCTAACTATGCAAAGCCACTTTTCATTGCAAGAAAGCAGATGCACAATGAGAAAGCCATCCAGATAAAGCATATGCTAGTGAAAGGTCCATATGGTGATGACTGTCGAGCTACGTTCAATAGGCGTCTTCCAAATCCACTGACCGACTTATTAAATCAAATGAGCGAAGAGTACTGAGTACTGAACTGAACCGGACATCAGACGTCTACCATGATACTCAAAACCCAGCCAGCTTCTGACTACAGAGTTCTCATAGGTACCAGCTCCACTGTGATCATAGTAACTCAAATACACTTCCGACATCACACTCCGACTGGAGTAAATCACCACCAAGGCCGTATAAACCAAACCACCGCTGAGGCCACGTAAACCAAACCAACCACCAAGCACCCTGCCGGGCCAGTCAGCGGTGGCGACGGCTTGTGTTAACAAACGGCACGTGCTTGGCTTCCACTCTCCAATACAGGTATCGGTTCCGGCAACACCATCACCTGCAGCGTTCCCAATAGCGCTCCACAGACACCCTGAAGTGCGGGTCGTCGAGGCGGCGGCGTTACATCCCAGCGGGCAGACAAACAGAGCAGGCGGCCACGTCGTTGCCTGGTGTCTCATCGTCTCTTCGTCACGGCAGGGCGGCTCAGAACGACGCGTGGTAGATCGTCTCCAACGACTAGCCGCAGCGAGTCGAAAGAGTCAACGACTCGGGAGGCAGTCAACGACTCGCCAGGTAGCCGATGTAAGGCAGTAAACGACTCGCGAGGCAGTGACTAGAGACGGTAGCGGTCCACAGGCGGCGGAGTGGGAACTTACAGCAGCCAGTGTAGCGGGCCAGCCGTCACGACTCCCGACTCACGACTCCCGACTCCCGACTCACGACTCACGACACACGACTCACGACTCACGATCGTGTCCGCACTCCGAACAGCCTGGTCACGAGCATTCTCAGGTACCTACCAACGCCATACACCAGGTCTTCCGACGCCCTTTGGCCAGGTCGTAGCTGCTGCAGCATGAATCAGTCCAAAAGCGACCGTCTGACCGTTTGGACGGGAATTTTTGGAGACCCGTTCGCTCCTCGCGTTTTAATAACGCGAACAACGTGAATCATGCTAGGGAGTGTCCAGCGTGCCGCTCAAAACTCACACTACACAACGGCTTACAGCGGATTTTCGTGGCTTTTCCATTAGCGGTGGGCGGGAAGGCGGGATAAGCAGACCCTCGGTGGCCCACATAACTCCCGGCCGGGGCGGGGAGGCGGCGGGGAGGCGACGGGGAGGCGGCGGGAAGGCCGGCTCCCTGTGTCCATCAACAGCAGGAGGGGAACCGGCTCCCCGGTCAGAGCCGAACGTAAAATGGAACAAAAACTGAACACGAATTCCACGCGCCGTGGGGAGTGACGAACGACTTCGGCTCCGCCCAGCGGGTTCATGGCTTTATTTTCGCCGTCTCGGCGAATTCCAGACTTCTAGAGGTCAGAAACAGACACTGACCACCGTAAAAATGAGTTTATCCCCACGGCTATTGCCGTTTCGCTCAGTCGCCATATCTCTCCCTCGTGACAGCTTAGGCCAGCGGCTGCCGACGCCAACTCTGGCATCAAAGCTGCTTCAGTCGGCGGCTTGGCGTCGTTTAGCGAGGCACGTGAGAGTGGCCAGGGTCACCAGCCAACTTGACGGACCGTCATTCGTCAGTCTGAGGGCGTTTCAGCTGACACAATATTTACCCGGCCACCGGGCGGCGAACGGCGGGCGGCAGACGCGATACAGGGGGCAGGGCGTGTGGCGGGGTGGGGCGGGGAGGGAAGTGTACATAGTACGCACGTCGAGCACGTCTTCTGCATTCCACGCAGAGCTCTGGGTCAATGCCAACGAAGGCAGGTGGGAAGACATGTTAGCACTCGCACAAAGAGGACAGGCTTCGAGAGGGCACAGGAGGGCAGAAATAGCGACAGGAATAGAGGCACTGTTGGAGGAAGAGGCCGAGACAGCAGAGGGAGACGCTGATACAGATTGTGAGACAGGCAGTGATAGGATCAGAGGCAGATGCAGAAGACACATTACAGGCAGACAGATGCAGTGTCAATGTCGGTGGCCGTGTCACAGGCAGTGACAAAGGCAGAGGAGAGGAGAAGGAAGAGGGCAGAGTCCGACCACCCAGGTGCACGGCCCGTTCCATAAAACGTCGTGAGTCACGGCCACTAATTGCTGATTGCACGTCAACCCCTGTTGACCCGGCGAGCGGGGCGCGATAGACGGCGGCGCGTCACCTGCGCCATATGTGCCACCCTGATACACAGCTGTGGCCTGGTGCCGCTTCAGACCACCAGCAGCGCCGCCGCAGCCGCCACCGCCGCCGCTACCGCCGCTCGATACCACCAGTTATTCCTGGCTACACTTGACATGCAGCGACACTTCGGTCGAGAGTTGAAGGTTGTAAAAATATCACCGTGGAAACCATCAGAACTCCCGAGAGGAATTCAGACTTCAGTTGAATTTCAGACTTAGCACGACTGGTGATCTCGAGATCAAACAGCGCCCGTGCTCACATCAACTTTGATCGTCTGGAGAGCAAATTCAGAGGTTCATGAACTTGAACAGGCAGGAAGACTCGTGTCTCAGACTGCACCTGTGCTGTCAATTTCCGTTTCAGGCGGGGCGTTTCATTGCACCCCGCATCCCGTAGTAAACACACCACATCTGTCCGTCGTTATGTAGGTCTCCACGGTTCCTCCCTGTCTCCTCCTCTCTCCTCTTCCTACTCCTCGGACAAAGAACCCAGGCGGCTCCAGACGAGCCCCAGACGCCCCTCCGAGCCCCCCCCCCATCCCTCCCGTCGCCGTCGATGGGTCGGCGCCGGGCGGGTGTGGCGTCGGAGCCGTCGCGTCGGGACCGACGGAGCCAACGGGGGCGTGGAGCCACCCAATCGACTGATGAAGACCCCGGAACACGAACCAGAACTATGGCGTTCCAGCACGCCGTCCGGTCAGCTCGTGCGGCCCGCTGGTCATGATGGACATTGTACATTCCGGCAGACCTCTGGGGACGGTCCAGTGGCGGCACGGGCGCCTGTCGAGCGGAACCGCCGCCTTCCGTTGCCTACATAACACTGAGCCACAGGGGCGTCACATCCGCATCACGTCCCGTCACGTGACGTCCGGGTCACAGGTGACTGTGTGTGCCGCTCCGCTGACCGGGTTCTCTGGAAAGGTGGCGGCACAGACCTTGGCAGCCACAGACCAACACACCAAACCACAGAGAAGGGAGGGGAGGGAAGGGGAGAGGAGAGGAGGGGAGGGATCATGAGTCAGACCGAACCGCCCCGTGATTCGCCGCCATGATCCCTCCGTAACCCGGATCATGACTCAGACCGCGTGGTTCGCTATCCCCTTCGCTATCCCTTCGCGTGATGCGAGTTCTCCGTAACAACCGTCTCCACGTTAGCCCGCGACTCCCGGTTCCATGTACCCTCCACCGCAGGGCACCAGTCACCGGTCACGTTGACTGACTCGCCGTCACACAACACAGACGGTACTGATTGCCCGCCGGTAAACACCGGCCGTGCAATAACGCGACTGTCCCCCGCGGGCAAACAATCCCCCCTCCAGCCACCCCTCCCCACTGAACACACAAACACAGCCGCCCGGTCGGGAAACGCCACCAGCGACGCCGTCAGAACGGCGGCGGCGGGGGCGACAAAAACCGCTATCAGGCCGGATAACGCCGCAGGGCAGAGCCGGGGCGTGCAGAGGGCAGGAGGCGGCACAGCTGTGCAGGATATAGACAGAGACAGAGAGGATGGGCGCCGGCTGAACAGAGAGCTAGGGCAGCTGCCTATGGAGGCAACAAACGGGTGGGCGGCGTCATCTGGGGATGGAGACACTTCATCTGGAGCGGAGAGGTGGAGACTGAGAGCCGAGAGGGGTTGGGTGGGGGGGGGGGGGGGGGGGGGGGGAAGGGCAAATAGTTATGAATCATGTCTATGGGATGTTGAGGATGGTAAGCGACGTTTGTTTGTTGTTTATTTTCGATAATGGACATATGTATGACGTACCTGTCCGCTGACATCCACGGCTCCAGCGGCGGCAGCGGCGGCGGCGGCGGCGGCCGGTTCGCAGGCCCTCCGTCCATGCTGCCTCCTCAGCCAATCCCGCACCCGGCGGCCCTTGGCCTTCACCTGGCGGTCCAGCTCCAGCGGCGGCAGGCTGCGCCGCAGGTCGGCCCGCACCAGGCTCTCCGCGCGCTCCACCAGTCGGTGGATCTCGCTGTCACAGGGCGGCGGCGGGGGCAGCCT
>JARFNZ010193648.1:0-15628 GCA_031763405.1 Balanus nubilus
TCGCTCGCCGCTCACTGTCCGCCGCCCGGTGAGCAGGTCAGTTCGATAGTCGGATCCCTCTCCCCCATCGACTCCCCATCGACTCCCCCATCGACTCCAGCCGGCCGCCGACCGGTGATGGCATAAACGGGTTAATAGCGATTCGTTAACGCGCGTCTGACCGCTCGGCGGGCCGCCGCCGGCGCCAGGGGTGGTCCGTGCGCCGCCGCAATCCCTCATTGGACGGTCGGTCAATATTTGTGGAATGGGTGTTTTCGTGCATGGTGATAAACTGTGTGTGATTACAGGGCTCGGGCCTGGATGGAAGTTAATCGCGATGGATAATTTGCTTGCATGCAACTCAAGCAGCTAACTCGCGCAGCCAATAAATCAACCAGATGCGTTTCGTCATTCCGAGCCGACGCCTATGCGTTTAGACGTATCTACAGAGGCACCGAGGTGATGTATCGCGCCGTTCATCATCCGAGCTAATTAATTAAGAAGCTCTTGCCTTCGACGTGCAGCGCTCCACCTGTTTGCTGCTGGGCAGTTGCCAGCCGTCGCACTGACACACCTGCATGGCTCGGTGGAGAGGGTTCAGACGGTTCAGAGAGAGCCCACGTGTGCTCTGTGGGAAGCCGGGAGAAGGCACGGCCCGCCATACCTGAGGCGGCCTCGGCGCACGACAGGGGCACTCCATTTGTCATAGTCTGGTAAACACTGGCCCCGGCGGGGTCCAAGATGGGCTGAGATGCGGCTCGGACGCTGGGCATTCCTGCGCCGGCCGGCCCGACAGCTTCATCGCCGCCCCGGGCGCTGAAGGACCTCTATCAGTCACCGGCGCTGACCGCTGCTCTCGCCGGGGTCACCTGAAGACGCTGCCTCAGGCACCTGGAGCTACCCCTTCCTCCATCTCTCCCGGGTTTCTCGGGCTGCTCAACAGAGGGTGGCGTATGTTTATCGTGAGCCTTTTTCCCGCCAGGGCTGGTGTGTCAAGTTGCTCTTTGCTATCGCTTCCTGCCATCGCTGCCTTCTATGCATATATTATCCAAAATTCGTGACAAGGTTATTTTCATTACATAAGTGTGCATTTACGCTGTGGAAATTCCCCGGTTGTGATAAGGATTTTCATCTTCAGCGGTTGTCCTTACTCTCAGGTGAATGAATCTCTGCTGCCCTTGATACTGATCAATTATTAACGGGACTGGCCAAATGTTTCTCAAAGCTTCTAGAGAAGCATTTCTGACCGAAAGAAACAACATACTATCGTCATTTGCGGCTCACTCCATCACTGGGTTTACCTTCGAGCTGGAACGGAACACTCCGAACCCCGTGCACGACCAAGTCACTCACGGAATCTCTGTATGGCATCCTTCCTCCCTTACATCCTCATATGACAGCCATTGTACATGCTATATTTGTACGGCATCCCTGTATGTATAATATGCTACATGATCAGAATGGGCCCGGCACAGAGTCTGGATCAGAGCCCGAGCTCATCAGTCTGGCTGTGTCGTCAGCTGACAGATAGGGTGGACCAGCTTGCATTCCTCGCATTCCAAGCGATCTCAGATGTCCTCCCGGAGGACTGATCCCTCTCAGAGGACTGGGCCCTAGCCACCGCCCATCTGACAGGCCGTGGAACGGGTTTGTGACGTCTGGTTGTTAAAGCGTGGGACCCCTTTCTAATACTGTTCTGGGGTTGAGAGATGAAAGAAGTTCTCTCCTGTTTGTTCTGGGAATAGGGTATTGGGATATTTTACACTGATGGGGAGAAGAAGAAAAATTATTGTGTGGCACATTTCCAACATTTGAGTGTGGTATGCATGCGTTTAGAGATAGCTTGAAAAGCTGTTGGTTTTAGGCGTGTCCTGAATCACACGAAACAAGCAGTAGAAAGTTGTCGTTTTACCGTGTTCGAGGGCTTTGCCGCCTCTTGAGGCTGCCTCGTCCCACCCGACTCTCGGCTGAGTTTCAGAGCACACTCATTGCGTAACAATCCGCCCCTCTCTGCCCGCCCCGCACCTCCGCCGCCCGCCAGACGCGCTGTCTCCGCCGTCCTCTGGAGACGCGTCGTCCCCGCCCTGATCGGAGGTGCCGGCGCACCGAGACGGCCGGCCCCGCCCCGCCCTGGCCGACCCGTCACTCGGCTATGCCCGGAATGTGTGCACTATTCAGCCACCCGGCAATGGCTGAGGGCTCTACACGGCCCGCCGCGGCGCCACGCTGATGTGAGGTGTCCGCACGGGGCACGAGGTCGCGCTCCTGGGGTGACAGGACGAGACGTTGTGGTCGCCGGAGAGGAGACGGTGGAGTGAGACAGCCGGAGACAGCGGAATGGAGGCCCGTGGGTTCGGAGGAATGTTGGGTTGTGGGCCAGCGCTGAGTGATTTGATTGTGTCGCTAGGAATGTGATGAATACGGAGGCTGAAGTAGGTTAGTCTGTCCCGATGTGATTTTGGTCGAGAATAGAGTTATGGGAGGAGACAACGTCTATCGATTATTGAAATGTGGAATGTGTTATAGGAAAGCTCTTCAGTTTTTTTTCGGTCCATCTTGACAGTAAACCTACCCTTGTACTTCCCTACCTGATTTTCTGAATTATGTATTGTTTTTTTCGCCGGCATAACAATTATCGTTAAAAACGGTCCATCTTTATAATTGCTGTGGTTGCTATTAATGTAGCTACTTGCATGTTTGCCTGTGTGTTCATTAACCCTGTAAATATATTAAATTACTTTTATTTATTTATTTTGTTTATGTGGATGGCTGCACATATATTTTTACAATCAACATGAAATATAACTATTTCACCAGCTCAGTATGATAATTTACAAAAGAAGAGCTTATGCTAACTTTGTTAACAGAGCATTCAGTACAGTGCTGCAAAAAGTGAATGGTGCCAGCTGTGAGGTCATGTGAACCCTCACCTGGTCCCAATCTTACCAAGTACCGTGCGTCCCCAAGTACGGCAAGAATGGCCCTCAAATACGGTATTCCAAGTGCGGCATGGCGTAGATGAGTACTAGGGTTGTTTAAGCCACCCTCGATCTCCGTGCTTATGTGAGGTGCTGTGAATGGACCAATCAGATCAAACAGTCAGCTGTTTGTTGTCCTCGTGGTCGGCGATCTGCATGGCAATCCGTCGGCGATTTTGGTGATCCCAGTATGAACCATGTCCATTGTGGAGAGCGATCTGGCGCAGCGGTAAGATACTTGCCTTCTGTGCCGGTGACCCGAGGTCAAATCCCTCTGGCGAGCCTCTGAAACAGTCGACCGGCCCCATATAATAACCCTCGGAACAGGGTGAGAGTTCCAATTAGCACTTGGTCCCAAGAGGATGTGGTGCTTGGTCCACAAACCAAACCAAAGCCGGCCGAACGACGAACTATCGAAGCCAGTAAATACACCACAGATTTGTCAACAATCACAAACATGTACTTGCAAAATCGTTTAGAACTACTCAGCACAAACACCAATAGGAGTACCAACAGTAAAAAGCCGCAGAAGTAAAAGCTGCAGTGGCTGCCGCTGCAAAATGGAAAAAATGGTGAATTAGCGGTAAAAGACACTTAGAAAACTGAAGAAAAAAGGGTTACTGAAGAGTTGTGGAGAGGTACTGAAGGATCGGAAGAGATGCTTTATTTGGATAGATTGGGTTAGAGTTATCTTAGCATTCCAGAGAGTGTTTTAAAAGCATAGAATCTTTCGACTTTTCATAGAATCTTTCGACTTTTCATAGAATCTTTCGACTTTTGAAGGAGTGAATATTGAACTCGTAAAAAATCCTTATTTCACAAATAACTTTTCCGAAGTCCGTGTTGAATGCAGACATGACTCTGGGCTACATCATAGAAAGCATCCTACAAGCATTTTAATGTGAGCGCAGTGAATAAAGGAAGAATTCTGAACGTGTTGTCAGAGTGTTCAAGGTGGTACAGAGTCAACTTTTTTTGTCAGCGTGGAAGAACGTGAGACAGTGCTAAACTGCTGTCGCTGAGGTGACCTCCGTTTGGATGTGTAACCGTCGATTGATATTTCGATTAGATCAATATTGTATCATTCCTAGCAATGTCCGTTGTTCGCGTACCTGCTTTCTTCTTTCATTTTGTTCTTGATATTGCGAGATATCGTTATCGCATTTATTTCAAAGTACTTTAGTTCCTACGGCAAAACTGCTTCGCATAGCGAGGAGCTTTTTTACCACAACCCATTTTTAACAGCCTCTTAAAAACTGCTATTTCAGATCAAAACCTCGTATTAAAAGTGATCTACTCCCCAGACAACACCAGAGTATGCGCAACATTAGAAGACAGAAAAAAATTATCAGCATCAGCACCACAAACAACTCGAAACAACAAAGGTCGGCCTTATGTCGCAAAATGTCGCACAATTAATGATTTAAGCCTCATAGCTCTTTCTAAATACCTAGACGTCCCGTTTAACATAGTCAGGTGAAACGTATTTTCATTACATAACGGATCGACAATGCGCTATTTTCAGCTTCGGAAACACTCGTCTGCAAAGCTAACAAACTCACAGAATGCGTGTGGTGAGTACCTGCTGAGTTCCTTCACTTCTACATACGAGTCAGTACTAACATCACAGTAGCGTGCCGGACGACGCCACAACAACGAAAACAACGTTCGATGGCGAGCGGGTCGAAAAACTGCCACTCGCACGCAATTAAATATAGTATATTTTTGGGCAAATGGCGCACGGTCCGAAGCAAACATGTGCCTGGATCTAAGACGCCTTAACTTTTGAATCAAGACTCTCACTGAAACCAAAGTGGTACAGCACTTATTTGTGTTGCAACCTATTATGCCTCTTTTATCCCGAGTCTAAGTTGATGATTTTTTTATTATCACAATGCTAAGAAAAAGACCTAAGACCCTATCTGGATCCCTGAGTCTGGGATACAAGAGCCACACGGATCTTTTGCCATTTTCATGGTGTTCTGATGAGTCGGTGTGCGAAAAAGTGTTTGCCAGAATTCACATTCAAAGGCAAAAACGTCGGGGCAAGGCACATGTCTGGTCCGCAGTGCCCTACAGAAAGAATCTCGTACATCTCCAACACAAATGAATGCAATGTCAACTCCCCGACATTTTTTTATTGGAACTTTAACATTATCTGTACGTGATAATTCGAGCACCGATTTAGCCCGTACCCCTTTTGAACAAAATAGACTCTAATAAATATCACATCACCAGCGAGTATAAATGTGCGGTTAATCGACGAGGCGAAGCCGAGTCATTTAACGCATCATAATACTCGCGAGTGGTGTAATTATTTAATCCCGCGCCGCCACGCGATATCAACAAGCACAGGAACACTTCCCAGACGTGGTTACGAGCGAGTGCGTAGCGCGAAGCGAGTTCTTTTGTGGTATATGGGAAAATATGAGTATGAGCGGCCAGGCCCAATCCATATTGACGCTTTTGAGAGGCTTATATCTCTGCAAACGTACGACCGATTGACAAGCGGTCTTCTTTGCCGAGTGGCCCCATCCCCCTACCATGTTTGACATGAAACCATGAAACCCTGTATAACAGTGCCGACTCACGTTGGTAATCACCGCGGCGCGTGGCGCGTGGCGAGTGAAGGGTGCCGGAAATCGTCCTCTCACAAAAGCTCCGCAACGGCTGGGCAGATTGTGTTCAAATTTGGTGTGTGTTTAGGAACCCATCAACTGCAACATTTTTGTAAGTCTCGGGTGGCTGCATCTGCACGTGCGCACGTGCCCATCCCTTCTCCATATCTCGGGAAGATTGTGAAGATTGGGACGATTGTGTTCCAATTCGGTGTGTGGTTAGGGACCCATTGGCTTCGAGTTTTACATTGGTCAGCGGTGGTGGGCATCTGCACGTGCGCACGTGCACACGCCTTTTCTATATCTTGAAACGGCGGGGCCGACTTTGGCCGACTTTAGCTTTGGTGTGTGGTTAGGGAACCATTAGTTAATAGCTTTCCTCGTCAGGAGTATGGTGCATTTACACGTGCTCGCGTGCACGCCCATTTTCCATATCTCGGGATGGCTGAGACGATTGTGTTCAATTGTCGGTATGAATCGCGTCGGCAATGCTTTCGATAGTCATCCTGCATTTTTCAAGTCATTTTATCAAGAAGCATGCTAAGCCCAGATACACCCTTGATTGGCGGATTCACTGTGGAGGTAAACTGCGTTTCACCATTACTGATAGTGCGCTCGCTCGTTTATCGCCGACCACGGCGTCTTACTGCTTTAAAGAAGTAATTAGCACAATATATTGATTACATTTCCGGTTATCCGACTGTCAATGAAAATTGTTTCAACACGTAAATGATATCTATACGCCGAAATGATAATAACACGCCGATATCTGTCTGCCTTAATGGTAAAGACAGATATCGGCGTGGAATAACATATCCTTATTCTGCATGTGTATTACCCATCGATCTCACGCTTATTAGCGAGACGGTCTCCAATGCAAGGGCGCTAACTGGTGGACGACATTCGTTACGAGATTAACATGAAGGCTTCCGCAATCTTGGATGTCTTTCTTAATTATTTTGCTGGATATCCACTACCCATGACAATATACAGTGTCATTTATTGGAATGATAAAATTATCGAAACGACCCCGAAGCTGACCGGAAATGGACACTAGCCGACCCGGAAACATGCCATAAACGACCCGGAAACAAGCCATGAACGACCCGGAAACAAGCCGTAAACGACCCGGAAACAAGCCGTAAACGACCCAGAAACAAAACATAAACGACCCGGAAACAAACAATAAACGACACAGAAACAAACAATAAACGACCCGGAAGCAAACCATATACGACCCGGAAACAAACCATAAACGACCTGGAAACAAGCCATAAATAACGCGGAAACAAACCATAAATAACACGGGAAAAAGCCATAAACGAACCGATACCAACCGTAACACAACCTGATATCAATCCGAAACCAACCGGAAATACACCGGGCACGGGTACAAATCCAGCAACTAACCCGAAACCAGTGTCAGATCGTCGAAAGCAGTGCTTGATGACATTCGCACCACCATACCCGTGGCCGCACAGGTGAGCGCAGTGATAAAGACGGACAATCGCCCACTAGCCCCGCCGCGCCAGGCAGGAGAAACTCATCAGCTTATCAGAAAGCTGGAAAGTGTTTTATCAGATGGGTTAATCTAGCAGACTGTAATAGGATCAGCAGCCGAGGCAGACAGGACACTCCCGGAACGGATTAGATCGGAGTTTGGACGGACGTGTGACGGATTAGTGACGTCGGCGAAGTGACAGATCCAGTGACGGATGCAGTCGGACCGCGAGGGTTGACGCTGCGATGTATTGCGATGAAATGAAGTCAGTTGTGGGATTGGTTAGAACAGGTAACCGTCCGAAGAGCGCCGCGCAAATCGAGAAACAAAATGTATTTGAAAGTTTTTCGTTCATGCCAAAACCGACATGTTCCACCGTTACAGCTCTGCATTCAAATGTTAGCCGTTTTTTTCTGAACGACGAGTCATGCGTCGTCGAGCCACCTCAGTCCCAGAGAACCATCATCGTCATCTGCTCCTTATCCCAACTCGTCGTCACCTTTATCGCTCGTTGCGGAGCGGTGACGAACACTTCTGATTGGGCCCCCTCTCTCCCCCTCCCCAGTCCAGTTCGTCAAAATAACTGCCCGAGCCACCCTCCCTGCGGGGGACTGTCTCGACATACAGCACGTGACCAGACAACGGCATGGCAATGGACCACTCGATCAGACGGCGTAGCGGTCTCCGCATTTTCAATATTGATGTCTACTTACTTAATTATTCCGTCGCCGGTCTCTCCCCAACGTTTCTTCACCTATCTAGAAGATTCGCTTCTTCCTCTCCTCGTCAGGGCTGTGTTTACCAGACCTCACCGGGGCGGGCGATATTTCAAAATTAGCGGCCGGGTGAGATTCGAACCCACGGTCGCGCGGTGCATACTGGCGCACACGGCTGATAACCCTGGGATTAGTGGGATTCACCCAGTGATCGTGTCTGTAAAATGTAAATCAGACGTCTGCTGGGATGCGGATGGGTTGCGGAATGAACTGACGGGCTGTTGTGGCAAAGTATTCGGTATCTCACACGATCAGTTTGTATTTAGAGCTGGTGAGAAGTCCAGAGAACACGGTTTTTGCACAGTTGACACAGAAACTCAAGACGAATGAGTTGGCTGAAGAGTATGAATAGACTGTTTCCCAGCAAACATATCTTGATCGCGGTCATATTTTTGACTGAACATGCTAAATCTAAACCAGAGATAAATTTTGTCAGACTTTATTTAATTCATTCTTTCGGACCTTTACCTTAATTTCGCGATGGATATATATATATATATATATATATATATATATATATACTGAATCATTTCGTCGTACGTTTCGCCAGCTCTAAAGCATAATCTATCGCATGTTTTGCACCACAAATCAAATAAATGCACCAGTGCGCCTCAATTATTTCACATATTAAATTCCAGAGAGGAACTTCTGCCGGACTAAGCCGATTGCACACGGGAATTACGACTCCTCTGCGATGCTCTTAGTCGGTATTGGGCTGGATTAATTCGATTTCATCCTGTTCAGTAATTCGATATTAAAGGTTTAATCGGATTCAGGCTCGTTTTGGACCATCGGGGAAGTTAGATGGAGCACTTCATTTCAAAAACGGTCCCCAATGTTGGATAAAACGTCAAAGATGTTCACGGGTGGTTGACCTGCCATCTTTCAGCATCCAGCCCAGTGGCGGCGGAGGGTAAATTAGGACAGGGGGCAAGCAAAATCGGGGCGCCCCTTACCGATAAGCGCCCCTACAAATATACACACAAAAATATGATGCATTGCAGTTGTTTCCTGGAGGCGCCCCTCGCTTAAAACAGTGGATCACCAGGGCGCCCCTCTCTAGGGCGTCTTCCAGACCAGATCACGGTGGCGCCCCTGGCCAGGTCACCTCCCACATTACCAGCGGCGCCCTTGACCTAGGCCCATCTCAGACAGCCAGGGGCGCCACCGACTAAGCCATCTCTAAGAACTCAAGGGGCGCCCCTGGCCGGGTTATCTGAAAGACCATCGGGTGCCCCTTACTAGGGCGCCTCCCAGCTCATGAGCGGCGCCCCTATCAAGGGGCGCCCCTCTAAGATCACCAGGAGCGCCATTGACCACGTTGTCTCTCAAATCACCAGGAGCGACGCCCAACGCCCACACCACTAGGGGCGCCCCTGGCCAAGTCACCTCCCAGACGACAAGGGCGGCCCTTACTAGGGATTAGGGCGCTCTCCAGATCACCAGTGGCGCCTCTGACCATGACGCCTGTTAGACCCTTGCCAGGCCACCGAGGGGGCGCCTACCAAGTCATCTCCTAGGTCATCAGGGGCGCCCGTTGCTAGCACGCCTCCCTGACCATGCGTTCCTCGCCAGGTTGCCCTCCCCATCAAACCTTCATGCCGCCCCGACCGAAACACAAGGCGCCCCTCGGCTGAGTTTAGGGGGGCAACCGCCCCCCCCCCCTTGCCCCTCTCCTTCTGCCGCCCCTGCTCCAGCCTACTGTATAGCCTACCGTCCTGCCCACCAGCCCACCAGCCCACCAATATCCTAGTCTCCTGCAGTTGCCCAAATCTCTGCCCTCAGGAGGTTCTTATCTGAAGATTTATCTACAGTAAAGTGTGTGGGTTGAGGCGCATAGTGCAATATATCTGCTTAGTGTGTCATAAAACGTATATGGCGGTCTGCAATGGAGTGGCGCACTGGATGAACACGCGCTCTTATAGTGCACGAGATATCTGAAATCGATACCGCCGGAAAACTGATGGGACTGTTTGGAGTTCGGGATTAGCAGTCGGTCAGCCTGGTTTACATACTGTCCAGTTTGTAAATAGAAGTGGTCCTCCATAAATAATGTTGATTTCAGTGCAGTCTTGGGGACGTTCGCCATGAGGACCTATTGGTCGGATTCGCAACAATTCGTCGGCATCCCCGTATATTCGTTCCCTCTGCGTTCGGCGACGTGACGAATCGGCGAATCGGCGAATTAGCCTCGTCAGAGTGCCCAGGTGTGGGTAGAACAGTTCTAAAAAAATTGAATTATTTTATCACGGAATTGATATAGGTCGGCTCTAATTGGTGCAGCAGTGACAAAGCAATTTGCCGTTCCTGAACGCACGAACAAAAGGATTCGGTGGATAGCGATTTTATTTTATTTCTCGGAAAACGAATTAGTCATGTTGGCGAGCACGTCCATTATGATTATGATCCAATGCCTTTTCAGATCATCTGATGAGGATAAGTGAGTATGTATATTATAAAGGAATTTGTGAAAGTTGTGCGGGACTTATCCATGTCGAAACCCTCGTGTAACTAGGCGTATTTTTACATTCCTGCTTTAGCATGATATTTTGTTTTGTCAACCTGCTTAAACCCATCCAGCAATCACTAAACAAGTCACAAAAATTGCGCAGCCACCAAGGGAATGTAGCCTCTATACAAACTGGCATCGGCAAAGTGTTATCTTAAAATCATCACTCGTTTTGACAGGATGGTAAATATTTTGTCTGACCGCCTGAGGAGCGACGACAATCTACCTGGCATCTTCCAGGTGCTCCCGTCCAACGCTGAAGGATGCTCCGCCGGATCTTCGGCGATGAGGAGTGATGGAGATTTTGATCCTGCTGTATGTACTCGCGCGTTCTTCAAAAGGGCGAGGTTGTCAAAAACAAAGGATGACTGCGAGTTAGATAGAGAAGATATTTGTTGACGTTTTTGAGGTGATCACATAATGTGGCAAGAACTAGTTTTGAGTGCACGCTGGTACTTACAAGGTGGATTAAAGCAACGGCTTCATTTTGCCCAAGCTCGGCTTTATTTATCGTTCGCTTCATCAAAGCTATATGTAGCCTCTGCGAATGCCCCTCAGACATACCTATTGTTTTACGTTCCGTTTCGCGCGTTCTGGGCTCAGGCGATTCCTGTTAGTCTTCAGCTAACCACTTCTCGTGAATATTGACCTTTGACTGGCAAACAAAGTCCTGCAGTCAATCGAGTTGACCCATTCAGCCCAGTGCAAGGGGGTATGCTTATTTATTATTGCCTTTGTTCTTAAACATTTTTGAAGCGATATGTGTCTCCATAACCAATCGTTGATCGACAAGTTACTTAAATACACCCAATTGGCACTCATATCAGAAGGATTCCTTAGACTAGGAACCAGGACAACAAATTTCGACACCTGTCTTGCATGTTCATTTTGGCATTGGCAATCCATATTGCCACCGGCGCCAGCTGCATAAGGAAAACAGTCATCCTTTTTCGTCTAGGGAGCAGACACATCAGCATACCTATACCTAGAGTATCAAAATAAAAATGACTCTAGGCTTTATTAAATTGAATATACTATATGTCCCCAGATCACAAGGAAGCACCCATTTTGTGTATTCAATAAATGACATTATGTGGAGTTAAAGGTTTAAAAAGGCTATTAATATGGACTTACTCCACAAGAGTTCGGTTGTTCCGAACGACCGAACTCTTGTGGAGTAAGTCCATATTAATAGCCTTTCATTCTGTGTATATTGACATTCCGACTTAAGCCATTATTATGTCGTTACACATTTGTCCATTGGTCCTCCGCGACGCACCATGTGGCGTCGCCCACGCCGCTAACTATACAGCTGGTGGACTGGCTAGCCGGCTAGCTAACCGCCCAGCTAGCCAAGTGCCAATACCAGCAGCATTAGCAGCAGTGCGGGACAGGACAGGACAGGGCATTGGCCGCGGGCCGCCGCCGCCGGCACCCGCCCCAACAATGCCGCCGTCACGCCGCATTTGTCTCTGGGCGGGGGCATTCCGGCGGAGGGGGCCAACACCAACAGAATCCATGGCCGGTCGGTTACCGCTGCCTGGCATGGTCCGCCCACCGCCGGGATATCGGGCTGGTCTGCTCCGCAGGGGTGGTCAGTCAATACCGTATACTATTCCGAGGACCCTCCGACATACTGCTTAGCAATGCCTCTCCTGGGCTCAATCTGACCAGTGCTTCCAAATGCCGTAAATGCGCCGAGTACGGCCCCTCAGGCACATCGTTACCCTCTAGCGGAGTATCGCAGCCGCCGAGGGTTCGAACCTACCGGCAGCGAGCTTGCGCGGCTTGGCTTTTGCCCGCGTGGGTGCACCGTGCTGGTCGCGGGCGGCGGCGAATCGAAGCCGGCTTCCGCTCTCCGAGTGCATGTCATATATGGACCGGACTGTCGTACTACGGCATTTGGTAGCACTGGAAACTTGTAGCACAATTGTAGCACACTGGTAAGACTGGGCCCTGGAACCGGTCCCGTGCAGCCGGCAGCAAAGGCGTCCCCACCAAGGGAAACACTACCGACATTGCCCTTCAGCATTTTTCAGTCATCCCAGACCCTAAGGTGGTCACATGGTGGAGAACGTGCCTACTTAAAATATATCGTACATGCCCAGCTGCATGTTGCGCTTCTCATATACATACGTGTCCCTTCTTTTGTCTACTAACTTTGAGTCTGAGATGACATCACTGGCCAGCGGAGCTAGAGATCCCAACAAAGTTGATGCCCGGTGCACATGAGTTGCGTTTAAATGGTGCGAAGACGAATCACGGTACGACTTGAGTCGCCAAGTTTCACTGAGCC
Source organism: Balanus nubilus (assembly GCA_031763405.1). Taxonomy (NCBI): domain Eukaryota; kingdom Metazoa; phylum Arthropoda; class Thecostraca; order Balanomorpha; family Balanidae; genus Balanus; species Balanus nubilus. The sequence goes on from JARFNZ010193648.1 coordinate 12,658, forward strand.
TGCTCGGTCGTACGTGCGTCACGTGCTTCATGTTAAATATAATGTTTGCCTACTGTATGTCATGGTCAAAAATAGCGTGGCTCATTATGTCAGTCAACAAAGGTAGGCCCAGCAACATCAAGGTCAGAGTGGGTCGAATTCTGTCTCAACAAAGTCACCTTCATATACTTTGATCTTGCCGTTATACTGAAGGTTATTTCTGCCTGGCAGCTCTCCTCACAGCACAGTCAGCAATTGACCTGTTGCATGTCGCTTTTGATATTATGTTTTCATGTCATATGAGACGAAACTTGTCAAATGAAACACGTAAGATGACTAAATGATGAATGTTTTTGCTAGAAGATGACTAAAATGTTGTATTTTCCCTCTAAAGTTATGAAAACAACCCTCCTGAAACGGCCGGTGATTGGTCGAGCTGACCTCAGGGACGAAATCGTATCGTAGCACTAAATGGTATCAACGGCGTCGGTAAATGGCTGCTTCCACGAGGAGTCTTCCTCTTTTCTATTTGAATGACCTGTTCTCGGTTTTCACAGCACTTAATCATCACTAAACACACGACCCTATAAAACATACATCTAAAGAAAATGTTATTTTGCTGCGTGGCGTCTTTAACTCGGGAGATCGAAAACAAAGTCACGCGAAGAAGATAATTTAATCTAGGTGGAAGTCGGGTGGATCCCGCAGCTACACACAACGCAGTTTATTTGGAAACGTTTTGATTCATACCGGAATGTTGTTCTTACTGCATTAATAGTGAATAACATGTAACGAATGTGTTGTTTTCATTCCAACTTTCATTTATATCGCTGCCACTTTGTGATAAGGTAGATATGTATTGAATGGAGATGTCTTCTACGTCAGCAAGTCCGGACGGCCTGAGTTTTTCACACTGCACCTGCTGAAACATTGATGGATGGATAAGGGGAGTTGTGCCGTGGATTGTTAAAAACATTTCCTTTCAAATTTCCCAAAAATGTTCAAACTTCAGTGAAGATGAATATGTATAAATAGCATACCAACTGCAAACCTTTGGACTTCCGAACAACAATCACTATCGGATCGTTGTTACGTCCCAACTTCGCTGCCACGTCACAACTGTGCCTTGAAGTACCTGATTGTTCATGAATCCCAATTTCAAATACAAATTCGGTAAGAATTCCAAAACCAATTCGGGGCAGACATGTACCAAAAATTATCAAATAATATGAACTTCACGATGGTGCGTACATCCCACAGCGTGCAACCGGTCAATTGGTCGTTTTCATATGAAACTATAATGAAGTCCCGCTATTTTTAGTGGTTTTCCGAGGAAGTCGCTGGGAAGTCCAGTTGCTCGTAATCTTCATCTACGAAAGTCGTTGGGAAGTTCTAGGAGTTTAGTGCCAAGTTGCGGCGGCACTATGTCTAGTGGGGAAATTACTGTGGAAACTCGCTGGTCCTGGAAGCTACCGAATAATTAAAGGTGACCTTTCTCTGGCAGGCATTCTAAGATTTGTTTTGGAATCGAGCCCAATCAAACGCCCAAGACCAAGAATAAATACTGTTGCATTGAGTGGTGTTTGGCAATTGAATGATTTGTGACAGACCAGAACACTGCTTTTGAGGTTACAAATGAGTGTTGTAGCCACTGGTTATCTTGGCGTCCCTATGTATTGTACTGAATGTACACTACCAACCAGCCAGCATTTTTATTACTTTTCATTTAAAAGAATCGTTTAGATGCGATGGTATAGAAAAGACTTGGGACTGAGAATAATAAACCATAAACCTTCTTCAGCGAACACACCGCCGTAAGCAAATAAACAAGTTTACTTGTTTGTCTTCCCCTATCTACCTACTTACATTGTACATTGAAGAACTCGCTTAGTTAGTCATAGATCGTGTCATGTTGGTTTATGTTCGAACGCCACGACACCCTTACCCTGCGCACACTTCTAATAAGCACCGGGTAATGTATTACCAGATCAGTCACTATATTTCAGACATCGTGTCACAGTTGTCACGCTTGGTCGACATTCCGCTCCACTATAATCAGTGTAATGGTGGCAATTAACCCAGTCGTGCTCCACCCTATCAACTCAGTCCGACGTGTGACATATGTATTTGCAGCACACTCACGCTCTGGGTCCGTTTCATGGGCTTGGACGAGCTTCAGGTTTAAGCTTTACTTGATAGCACGTTGTAGCAGCGAGACTCATCTGCGCTTTACAGCGTTGAGCTTCTGTGGTATGCCTCAGCACTGAATCTCAGCACTGAGCTTTATACACTGAGCTTTAGCTTGCGAGCTTCAGGAGAAACAGTCAATAGCATCTTCTATCGCTGAACTTTAACAGCGCGCAGTGCATTTCAGCAGTAAAGTAAAGGCATGTCTCTTACGACAGAGGTTGTTTAGCTTTTAGTACATTTCTTCGGTTTTTGAAAGCTTTTTGTCGGCCTTTTTGGCATCAAATACCGAGCTGTACAATTGAATTGCATGATGTCTACACGAAAGATGCCTTGTAAAAAAACGCGAAAGGCGTTGTCAAAAAAGTAAAGAAGCATACAAAGTGTACTTCATAAAATGTTAAAACTTAAGTACTCTCAAAAAGATACAACATCGATTTGTCAAAAAACGAAATTATACCCAAATGTTTGTAACAAATCGCACTGTTGGACGTTTGGACGAATGGATGTGTTTACTGCGGCAGTTCAGTGATGATGTTTGCTCATAAAGATTATTTTCGATAATCAAATATGAGGCGGAAGAATCACGTTGCATTTTCATCGTGCTGAAAAATCCACATCAAACCGTCCGTGATTTTGACCTCGGCAATACAGTTGCCTTTCCGGTACTGATGAGTTTTGGTCGGTTCTCGGGCAATCTCTTATTTACTACAAGCTGTATCTTTGTAGGTATGTATGTATGTATGTATGTATGTATGTATGTATGTATGTATGTATGTATGTATGTATGTATGTATGTATGTAT